>JAJGOT010000222.1:395000-545000 GCA_022457155.1 Cladopsammia gracilis | reverse complement strand
ATAAATGAGTTCATGGTTTTGTTCTGTGATGCACACACCCTTGGAACAAGAAATGACAGACTTTGTGTCTTTGTTTAGGTTGAGCTGAATCTCAGTTCTGATGCTTTAAAGTTGATTGCAAAACAAGCCTTGGAAAAGAAGACTGGAGCCCGCGGCTTGAGAGCCATACTGGTATACACAAAAGCTATATATATACAGCTATTTCAATTAACGTTGTCGGATGACAAAGGCGAAAAGCCAAGACCGCAAGGTGGTATGGGATTTTTATACAATGGCTTTTAACCCTAACCCATACTACCTTGCGGTCTTGGCTTTAAGCTTTCATCCGACAACGTTTATTGAAATAGCTGTATACAGTAAAAACACGTATACAAGAACCTAGTGGATTAAGAAACTGTAGGCTAGATTTGTTATTACACATAAGAACCCGTTATAGCCTAAACATTGAAACAAATTATTATTTGGAAAAGTCACTTATACTGGAAATGTCATAAAGGATCCGTTGTGGGTTTAAATAAATCATAAGACCTAAAGCAGAGTTTGTGACTTTGTTAACAATGTCTAGTAATAATAGGTATATTATACGTTTATGACAAAGATGCAAGGGACCACAACCATACTACAAGAAAAACGTTACAGTTCAAATCGCCAAGAAACAAAGAATGTATTGGACAGAATATAAATAATCCCAGTCTTGCTTATTAAGTAATGCTCCACATAAGAACGATAGCAAACTTCATTGTTCTGTGGCAATGGCTCTTTCCCACATAGAATATCTTTGATTTCAAGAATAGAGGAGGAACTGATGGTTAATAATTATATTTCATTATAAAAATAAAGAAAATCCATTTGCGTCAGATGAATTTTAGGAAATGTTCGTGCTTAACCAATCAGAATAGCAGAAGACAATAGCTAATAATTTTGCTTCTTTGATGAAGTTCCCCAAATACAATATCTTTTAAAAATTGCATGTTGTGCGATTGGGTCTCAAATTACTTGAAACCTTAAAAAAATTAGACAAAATGCACCTTGAACCTTAACTTTTTAGTGGTTTTTGAGTCTAGGCCAATGAGATCACTAGTTGTAACAATGAAAAAAGTTGACATTCCATCGTGCATTGCCGTTCAGCGCTATCCTTCTTATGCGGATCATTACTTAATTATTTCGTATTTATATAAAATTTGCTAACTAGATACACAGAATCCGGCACCTTTGTACTGTCCGTTGTGTTTGAACTGGCTCCCGTCCCGTCCCGTCCCGTCCTGGCTCCCGTCAACTCTCTTCTCGTTTGATCTAGGCTCAGTTAACACTGTTACTGTATAATTTCCAGGAAAGTTTGCTGCTGGAGCCCATGTTTGATGCGCCGGGCTCTAACATCCGGGCGGTTTTCATAGATGAACACGTGGTGGAAGGGAACAAAAAGGCTGAATACGTGATGGCCCCTGAAGAAGAGGTTCCAGTGGATGCAAGTGAAGGATTTAACGAAGAGGAAGAAAGATATGCTGGAGATGCTTCTTCAAGAGTGTAAAAAATAAACAACAACAAAGAAACAGATTTGAATCTTCTTATAAATATTGAGACTGAAACTGGTGTCTTCAAAACACAATTGTATTGTTTAACATTTTTAATCCACTAGCAAACTATCATTGCATATCAAAAATTATGAACACCGAATAAATAATCCAGAAAAAAAAACTTACAAGCAAACAAATTGTTCTCGAACGCGACAAAACTATCACTGTGTTGTCTTTCCGAGACGAGTTGTTTGTCGTATTTGGTTCATTGTGACCATTGTCTGCATTCTTAGCTTTAGGTACTTGGTGGGTTTTTCGAAAAACGAGATGAAAATTGGATGTAGAGAACTTTTTACTTTTATTTTTTTTCTTTAGAGAAAGATCTGCATTGGACATAACGTATGTATAAAGACATAAAAATTTAATTGCTGAATACGATATATCGCTTTCCTTGAATAAATAATATTTGACTGACAAAGATTGTGTACCCATTCTATCCCATAGAGGTTATTCAGCGTGAAGTTTTGTAATACGGCTGAGTATTTTTTCGAGTCAGTCTTTATTTTTTCGAGGCTTTAGCCGAGAAAAAATAAATGCTGACGAGTAAAAATACCCAGCCGTATTACAAAACTTTTTGCTAAATAAATTGTTTATTATACGACAGTAATCTTCTCCTAAAACTAAGTTTTTGAAGCTGTTTTTCCGGCTTCGCCGGCTCACCCTTGCGGCTCCGCCGCCAAGATACTCGCGCGATACCCCAAACAAGTGAGCCTGCTCGCAGGCTACGTATTTGCACTCTTAGACTAGAATGCTTTGTCGAATAATAAAGTTTGTTATTGTACGGACTGCCTTCTGGATATGACTAATGCGCCCTCTGATTGGCTCACTGTTACAATATTATCAGCTCAGATCCTACTAGAAGAGAAGTTAGTAATGTGCATCATCATGGACAATCCTTGGATATTATCAATCGCGCCCTCTGATTGGCTCACTGTTACAATATTATCAGCTCAGATCCTACTAGAAGAGAAGTTAGTAATGTGCATTATCATGGACAATCCTTGGATATTAGCAATCGCGCCCTCTGATTGATTCCCTGCTACAAGTCTATCGGTCCATATCCCACTTGTAGAGAAGTTAGTATGAAGTCAGTAATGGACATCTACTCGTGTAGACGGCTCTGTTGTCCGGCGAATAAGTGTCAAATTAGTCGCAAATTGTGCACTTTATGATAAAAGCGTGAAACTTTGCATGCTGATACCAGACATCTTCAGGAATACATGTATTTTATAGATTGTAGGTATTCTGTATGTGGCCTGTGTCAGCCGGGAGTGGGGTTAAATTTCAGAGTATTTATTGTTCTTGGTTTTGTAACTATTTTATTTGCCGCTGGAAATGTGTTACAGTGACCGGCAGTTTTACCTCCCCACTTGCCTATCCTACAACAAGGCAATGCTGAGCGTGGAAAAATCATTGAGAGTTATTTATCTTTTGGGAATGAATTACAAAGACATTTTGCTGCTTGTAAAGTCTCGTGGTCTTAACTTGAGAGACGAAGAAATTACAGTGATCCTCAAAGAGGTTTGTAGACGCATAGAGATGGAATTGGCGTGGTAGCACGCAATTCTCTTCAGTTGGCACATACCATCGGTTAACCCGAAAAAAGGCAAAAATCTCTTTGTAATTCATTACTTTCGGAGAGGGGAGTCCTGAGGTGGACTGGTGACTACTGTTGCACCACAAATCACAGCATTGCACCATGGGAAGGCCTTTTCAGCATGGCCGACAAAATTTAAGAACGTGACAAGAAATTGACACAACAAAACCTCGATATATAACATATTCTACGAGTTTATTTATCACAGAAAGGTTATTCTAATACAGAAGATCACATACAGCCATGGTTAGTACTGAAACGTTGTAAAGTTACTTCCCAGCGTAATATTCCATCGATAAGTGTTCGTTTATACGTTTAGAAAATTTATAATCCTTGGAGAGTTTTACTAACTACCCTGTGTAATGTTTGATCTGATTTTATTCAGCCTCAGAACGAATACGTAGAACAGTCACGTAAACGTCGAGGATACAGACTCGATCATTTCGAAAAGAAGTAAGCTTAAGACATTATTGTAATTTTCTAGTAAGTAAGTAAGTAATTTATTTAAGGAGGAAACCACATCACCCATGGGTGGTTTTCATGAGGGACCTCCATATAAAAGTTAATTACAACAATAATTGACAAAAATATTCGAAATACAAGAACTAATTACATTTATATAAATAGAATCAAGAAGAATTGAAATAAACTAATGAAAACTAAACTAATGAAATGACTAATGAAATAAACTAATGAAAACTCTAGCTAGTTAGCGACCTATTTTACCGGTGACCAAAACTACACCATATATTCATAAGGTGTAAGCAGGGGTGGAAATAACGGCTGGTCAACGGACAATGTCCGGCCGGATTGGGGCTTTGACCGGTCAAACGTTCGTCTTGCCGGTCATGTTGACCGGTCACATCCATTAGTGATCCTTTCGAAACTTTAGAAATACAATAAAATAGCTGTTGTTTACTATGCACTTTGACTTCAATAAATATCGTAAAGTTATCCTAGAGTTATCTCAAAGTTACCCGTAAAGCTACCGTAAAATTATCGTAAAGCGGCTACCGTAACGTTAGATTAACCGTAACGTCCCCTTGAAACTACGGTAAAGTTATAGCAAAGGTACCGTAACGTTATTGTAAAGTTCCCGTAAAACTACCGTATAGTTATGAAAGCTACCGTAAAATTATCGCAAAACGCCTACCGTAAATTGAACGTTAGATTTACCGTAACGTCCCCGTGAAACTACCGTAAAGTTATGAAAGCTACTGTAAAGTTATCATAAACGGTTACGGTTACTGTAACGTTATCGTAAAGTTCCCGTAAAACTACCGTATAGTTATGAAAGCTACCGTAAAATTATCGCAAAGCGCCTACCGTAACGTTAGATTAACCGTAACGTCCCCGTGAAACTACGGTAAAGTTATAGCAAAGGTACCGTAACGTTATTGTAAAGTTCTCGTAAAACTACCGTATAGTTACACGAAAGCTACCGTGAAATTATCACAAAGCGGCTACCGTAACGTTAGATTTACCGTAACGTCCCCGTGAAACTACCGTAAAGTTATAGCAAAGGTACCGTAACGTTATTGTAAAGTTCCCGTAAAACTACCGTATAGTTATGAAAGCTACTGTAAAGTTATCGTAAACGGTTACGGTTACTGTAACGTTATAGTTATGAAAAGATACCGTATAGTTATCCGGCGCAAAGCTACCAAGCTGTTATCGTAAAGTTATCGTAACCTTATATCATAAAGTTGCCGTAAACTACCGTAAAGTTATCGCAAAGCCATCGTAAAGTTATCGTAAAGTGCTGGTAAAACTACCGTAAAGCTACGGTAAACGGCTATATTCTACCACAAACGTTTACCACTGAGTTAGCCATTGGTTGGTTGGTTGGGGGGGGGGTAGGAGGGGGGGATGGGGGGGGGGTAGGAGGGGGGATGGAGGGGGTTGGGGGTGGTGGTGGGGGTGGGGGTCGTATTGTGTACCTTTGGAAAATTAAATTCGTTATACTTGACCGGCCAGAAATGATGTATGACCGAGCTAAAATTTATTTGGCCGGTCATCTTGACCGGTGGACGTCCCAAAATTATTTCCAGCTCTGGTAAGCTACTAGTTATGTAGTTTTCTTGACCCTTGATCATAAGTTTAAATATCTTGAAATCTTTTATCTTAGAAAATGAGCTTTCTGTCAAAAAAAACTTTTTAAAAAGTTAATAACTACCTGTAACCCTATTTTTTAACCCGTGAATATACCGCATGCGTAATGAACGGGTTATCGGTAACGGCGACAGATATGCAAATGAGTCACTCACTCGCTCGCTCCTTCCATCAGCTGTAAACTTAGTGACGTAATGCTTTGTTACGAATGCGTTTTGTAACAAGAACAGCGTGAATCCAGGGATAACAATAACTAAATTGGTGTAATCGAATATAAACAACAATAAGCTTAAAGATGTTTCGCATTTGGAGTCTTTAATGCAACGTTAAAATCGATCTAAAAGGAATTTTCAACTGAGACACGCGCTTTGATGGTTATCTAGGTTCAAGTAATAAAATTTATCCTATTTCAAGTCAGTGGTCGCGGTTGTCGAGTGGTATAAAGCGCTAACTTACAGGCGAAAGGCCCAGGTTCGAATCTTGCTCGGGCCGTTTCCTTTTCTTTTCTTTCTTCTTCAGACTGAACATTATGAAAGTGATGTACTGTATTTTTATTTTTTGCGTTTGTCAAAAATCCTTACGTTTAATTTTAAAAAAAATATTGAACCGTGACAGAGTGAAAACATTAAAGCTTGCGTTAGCATTTCAAATTCACGGGTTGGCTCAGAGGAGCCTTTGATTATTTATCATAGTGATGTTTTACTGTTTCCTATTTTTTCAGGCGTAAAAAGGAAAGTCGTGAACCACATACACATGCCAAGTATGCTCACAAACTCCATGGCCTCAGGTATGATTTAAAATAGTAATTGTACAAGAATCTGTGTTGGTAAGATGTCTCCAGACTTGCTAATAAGATGTCTGTACAGTGAAAGGCATAACCAGGTTTTTGCCTAAGAAAAATTCCAAGCAGCACAAGTACAAAGCTCCGAAGTTAGGAGCACAGGCTGTGATCATGAATTGAAGTGTTACATGTCAGTGCCCTAGCCAAAAGTAGGTGCCAAGATCAGTTTGTTAGGCATGCCACGAACGCTACCTGGGCTCCTGTTAGGCAACAACCATGGTTACAGTGTGATATGCCTTGCCATGAGCACCTGGGGTGTAGCTAAGAAAAAACTGAGCAGGCTCATTAACAAGCCCAGCCGGTTTTTCTGGTTTGTGCACCTTCAAAATCGCCCTAAGTCTTTGTTTTCTAGTGAAATTTCAGCCAGTGATAAGTTCTCTTTCTGCTGGTGAAATTAGCCAGTAGCCAGCTCTTAGCTACATCCCTGGAGCACCCAAAGAAACTTTTTTGTAAATTGGCACAATATCACCAGCTAATTCCTATAGCATTTTTGTAACTGCGGATACATGTGAAGCAATAAAGTGAATAAAATCTTCCTATTTTGTAACTAACTTTACACTCCTGTGATAAACACCAAGCGGCCCAATAAAAATGATAACATTCCATTGTGCTCAACTTTCATTCCATTGTGCTCAACTTTACGAGGAGGCTTGCCCATCAATTGAATTTGCACTCTCTGATTAGCTAACTTGTAAAAAAGTTTGTTGGGTGCTTACCCTAAGGTGCATTGCACTGTACCATATTTACCCGTGTATAAGTCAACCTTTCACAACCTAAAAATCAGTCCAAAAAATTGCCCTTGACTCATACATGGGTGAAAAATTGACATCCCAGCACAAGTTACAGTGTAAATAAATTATTCACAATTAGCATAATAATGTCTTTTTTTGTTAACAAACATCTAATAAACGACAGTACAGGTTATGATGTCCTTTCGCTTAGCGATCTGGCTTTAAAGTTAAACAGTTCAAGTTCATAGTACCTGAAAGAATATTCTAAGAAATGCAAGTAGATTAGTTTTTCAAGAAAATTCTTACCCAGAAATGAAGAAAACTTAGTTTTTGGCCTAAAAAATAGGGGGTCGACTTATACATGGGATCGACTAATACACGGGTAAATACGGTAACTCTGCCAATATGAAGCCCATGATTTAACCTTTTTATTGGTACAATTTCCTACGAACAGTTTCTCACTTCCAAACCCTAAGGATGTTATTAAACATAATAACATTATTTATTCCAGACCTGTAATGCTTCACCTCACAGATGAGGATAAAAACCACCTACAGTTACCAAAACAAATCTACAACTTTGTCAAAAAAAACAAACAATCAAAATCACTTAAATTTAGTATTTATTTAACTTTACAGAGCCAAACTATATAATAAAAAGCGCCGTCTTGAGAAAATACAGATGAAGAAGACGTAAGTAGACCAAAATATATATTTTTTTTACCTTGAATTATTCAAGTTGTAACACTCTATTAGGTTACGCCTAATATCTTGATCATCTCAATGATGTGCAGGCTAAGAATGCACGAAGAACGGCAAACAAAAACAAGAGACAGCGAAAATGTACCTGAAGGAGCAGTTCCGGCATATCTGTTGGACAGGGAGGGACAGTCACGCGCTAAAGTGCTTAGTAATATGGTCAAACAAAAGAGGAAAGAGAAAGCTGTAAGTACTGATAATACTGTAATAGGTTGAACTTAATCACTTTGGATTTAATTGCAATTTGTGTCATTAACTTAGTTAAAACATTGTCAAGGTAAAGATCTTATTTTGTTGTCATAGGGAAAATGGGATGTTCCACTTCCTAAAGTTAAAGCTGTAGGAGAAGATGAGGTTTTCAAAATTATTAAAACTGGGAAGTCTAAAAGTAAGTTGTAAACCTTTCATTTTTTTGGACATTATGGTTTAATTTGTGGATTTACGTGACAACTGTTTAATTAGTTCACTGATTAAGCACATTGTTTACAAGAATGTTGCCTTAAAATGCTGTGAACTTTAAATTTAAAACCAATGTGAATTATGAAGGCTAGTATGGAAAATATGAAATTGAAATGAATGCCTTAAGAACGGAATCAGAGAATTACCTACTGAAGATATTATTGTAATAAGTTTTGTGTGTGAAGAACATAAACCCACAAGAAATCTGTAGCACCCACATATGACACAAACACCTGAGTTACTTAAGTCTAGTTTAGTTAGTGCTCTTGCCATTGGACCAACCCTTGCTTTCAGCCCTGCTTTCCCTTGATCAATCAGTCACAGACTCAATTTTTACATATTTCCGTTTGTATTTCCCTAGAAAAAGGATGGAAACGAATGGTAACCAAAGTCTGTTATGTTGGCGAAGGCTTTACAAGAAAACCACCCAAGTATGAAAGGTTTATAAGACCAATGGTAAGATAAAACATTGATAATATTTCTCTTCAGTCTGATTAAATAACTAGACTTCAGACTCGTAAAGGACTCAAGTCAGCCACACCCTTGTTTTTGTTGACATACTGTATGGGAGTTTTGGTATTACATGTACATTACATGTGGCATGTGACCAAAAGTAAGAAAATTGCCAAAGATCTGCGATTGCGTGAAAGGTCAGAAGCGAGATACATTGTATTTAAAAAAAAATTGTTATAAAAGGTGACAGGCTTAGTACGAATTTTCCTGCTCGTTGCAAAAAGCAATTAAGCCCGGCCCCAAATACGTGCCTGAAAGATTTTTTATTCTTAGATCAAATTTAAGATATTAACAGACCTGTTCTTCTCAATCTTAGAAAAAAGTTTCTAGCTGTGATACTGACAGGAGGTTTAACACTTTCCAGAGCCATTTAGAATATTTACTTTTTAAAAATATGCGGTCGTTTGTTTGCTAGCTCTGCGCATAACAATATAGTTTCTTTGGCTCATAGTTTGCAAGATGAGTAGTAGTTGCTGAATGCTAGGATCACCAGTTGATTTCTCAGTCCGTGATATTGTGTGAGCGCATGTCTGCAGTAAGCATGGCCGAGTTGCATCGACCTTCTGTCTTGCATTAAATAATTGTTGTTTTTTATATTGTTGGATGATTGAAGGTGAATCAACAAACATCCCCACCGCCATCCGTTGTTCACCCTGGAATTTCTGATAACATTGTACCATCATGTCAGGATGTCAGGAGTATCAATATTTTTAAGACGCAACATAGTTCTGAAAATTGTATTTTTTTAATCACTTTAGGGATTACGTTTCAAAAAGGCACATGTCACACATCCCGAGGTAAGAACTGCACTAGGGTATTTTTTTTCTGTGATTAGAAGCCTGACAAACTTGATTACTAAAAACTGGAAAATTTAAAAATTGTCATGTTGTGTGGCTGTGTAGGAAGAGTTGCCACACAGCTACACAAAATTTTGATACTGCAAAGGTTTATTTTTGGAAAAATCATTTAACATATCATGCGCAAATTTTCAAAGATTATTAACCCTTTCACTCCCAGAGTCAATTATGGAGACATGTGGACAAAATGTTATGGTGTGACCATTCAAATGAAACCTTTTCGGTACTTTTGCATGCTTCCATTTGTTTTTTAATATCTTTTTGAAATTAAATTTGGAATTGTTCTTGAATTTTAATTTTTGGCACTCTTCAGAGTCAAAGGGTTAATTTTGCCAAGCTCCTTTGATTTACAGAGTTTATTGTTTGAAGCTACATAGGTACTTGTGTCATTCACAGGTGATTTGTATGCTAATAACACACACAAAAGCAAAAACAAAGGTTGTTTTATTAGATGAAGTTTACTGTTCATCTGACATGACAGGGACTAGATTTTCCTTTGTCCCATGTACATGACATGCTAAACATAACATCGTTCTTATTCTTGAATTTTATTTGGCTATTGCTATTTGTAATGATTGTTGTTTTTGGTAATTTTTAGTTGAAAGCAACTTTCTGTCTTCCCTTGATTGGCGTGAAGAAGAACCCTCAGTCACCAATGTACACACAACTAGGTGTTATCACCAAGGGAACAGTTATTGAGGTAAGCTGTAATTCAACTTGATTTTATTTTGTCAGTGTTCTCATAAGTGTTTTGATCAACTGAATTTCTGGTTGATAGGAAGGCATGAGTAGTTGATGACTCTGAGAACTATTATTAACACTGGCTGGAGAAGTTACTTTCACAGTACATGTACTTCTGGCAGGTCAGCCTTGACAGAAAAGCCAAGGAGTAGAGATTAGACAGTGTAGCCACTTGGTCATCCAGGTGGAGGATTAGGGTGGTTTTCAATTGAGTGTCGTAAAACCAAAACCAAAGTAATTCTTTCACCAGTCACAGCAGACACAGACAACCCAATGAACCAATCAGAACTCAAAGCAAAAACATGTAGCTGAGGCCAAGTGTGCGAAAATGTGGCAGGCAGGTCATGATTGGTTGTAGTTTAACTTTGGATTGGTTGATAATGTGAAGTAATTATATCAAACATGGGACAGTGTTTCATCAGATTTCCAAACACTGCGAAGTGGGTTGAAAAACCAGGCGCAGCTGAGTTTTTTTTTAACCCACCTCAAGGTACGGTGTCGAATGTTTGATATTACTTCTCATGACAAACAAAACGATTTTAGAAGGAGAAATTAAGGATGCAAAAATGAGAAGTGTTTCAACTGATTTCCAAACACTCATTAAACATTAATTTCCTTAAGTTTGTATTTTTGTCATGAATTATTAATGAGTTTGATAAATAACTTTCAACACTCAATTGGAACCACTCTAAGTAAAGGGTTAACTAACCTGGTTAAAGAAAGAAAAGAAAATGCTTAGCCCAGGAAACTGCAATAAAGCCATACTATTTTTAATTACCAGCAGTAATCACAGATTATGGAGACACGTTCGAAGGAATTTCCGGCGGAAATGAGCCCCTGAAAAAAAAACAATAGGGGTGGCCATTTGGAAGACCGTCTACCAAAAAATCTCTTTATCGCACATAAACCACAGGACAACCAACACGAAATTAGGATTGCATTCTTCGAATGCGATTAATTTTTGTATGTTAAGCTGTTCAGATTTTACAATTTTTAATGATGTGATACATATTTTACCACTTACAGTGTAAGTACATGTATACAGTGGTAACAAGATGTAACACAGCCATAAGGCCGATCTTTACTGACCTTATGTTACAGCAAACTTTTCAGAGCCATTACTTGTTACTAGTGAGCCAGCCCTCACTGAAAATCACTTAAATACTAAAATCACACAAGGCTGTATGTGCCATGTGACAAAACAGGGTAAAATTATTGAGTGATGGAAGGGATTGTAATCTTAACCCTTTGACTTCCAAGAGTGCCAATCATCCAAATTCAAAAGAAGTCCCAAATTTCATTTTGTAAAATAATTGCAAAACGAATGGTACCATGCAAAAGTACTGCTGAAGAGGTTTCATGTGAATGGTCACACCTTAGGATTTCATCAACAGACTCAAAAGTTAGAACTATTTACATGTCTCCATAATTGACTCTTGGAGTGAAATTGTTGAGACTCATTTCTTTTTCAGGTGAATGTAAGTGAGCTGGGCTTGGTAACACAAGGTGGAAAGGTTGTATGGGGTATGTATGATTTTATTTGGGTTGCATAATTTGCTACATCTCTCATTATTATTATCTTAACTTCATTAAAGCAGGGTTGTCAAAAAGTTTTTCAGTGGACGGAGAATCTAAGAAAGTAGACGGCACTGGGGACACTTTTTCCTCTTTTTACCTCTATTTTTTTGCTTTTGGCCGCGAATTGTAGCCGGCGCTTTTTGACAACCCTGATTAAAGCCTGGTTTTCACTAGCAACAGAAGCATAAACAGAAGCATAAGAATTTGCATCAAACAAATAAAAACAAACAAACAAACAAACATTGGCATAAGCATAAGATTGATCTTAATGCTTGTGCTTATGCTTATGTTGGACCTGTTTTCACTGCACATACACTGTAAGCGCTGTTATGCTTCCACTTATGCTTATTTGATCATTTGAAGCTTTAACCCTATTTAGCCTGGCCTTTTTTGAAGTTACCGAGCCTGGGATCCACCTTCTTGGATTTTTGGAAACCTCAGGAAACCATCCAAATTGACTCAAAAATAACCCAAACCAAAAATGAAATACTAAAGTGGTGTTAAAATGTAAGAGTTTCATTAAAAGGAAAAAATATCCAATTTTAAAAAAAATGTGACTGTCAAACTCTTGTTGCCATGGAAACATCAAGTCACATAAACAGTAAGTTATCATACTAAATTGCTGCCAAAAAAGTTTAAAGAAAAGTCAGGAAGTTTGTTGGGGGTTGCTATAATAAAAGTTATGAATACTGAAAGTCAGGGTGGGCACTTTGCGCTGGCATAATTTTATTTACTACTCAATAAATTTAGCCTCTTTCTGATTGTAATTTTTAAATTACATAGATTTCATTTCTTTTTATTGACAAGTCCATCTTACAGAGTGAGTATGATTTGCAAGGTTTTTTAACCAACTGCTGTTTCCCATTTCAGGAAAATACGCTCAAGTTACCAACAATCCAGAAAATGATGGCTGTATTAATGCTGTTTTACTGGTATAAAGACAAGAAAAATAGATTGTGAAATTGTAAATAAATGAACTTGACATTATTTGTGTTCTGTTGTAGTTTTATTAACTGGTTGTGAGTAGTAAGGACTGCAAGCGAGGTCAAGAACAGGCCAACAGGCCGGTGGAGAGAGATTTTTAATTAACCAGTCCCTCAATTAACTATGCTCAAAAGAAACCCCCTTGGTTCGGACTGTACTCGTGCGCTCGCTAATGACGCAAGAAATATGCGCAGTAGTGATGCACAATGCAATACTAAGGAATCACCTTGAAAATACATTTGCGTGTAAGGCCTGCTGGTCCAAAAAAGTTATTTTCACAACTCTAGGAGAAGTATCAAATGCTTTGTGTCATTCTCCACGTCATCCTTCTTTCCTTAAATTTCCTATTGTGCCTGGCAGTCAAACTTGTATTAAGTGACCACTTAATACTGGTTTGACTGTAGTTTACAACCAGGAGATGTTAGGCTGTGACATAACAAGAACACTGCCTACTTTGGTTTACCGTGTGGCATAAAATTTTCGCAGGAGTTTAATTTTGTGAATTGGTGATTTTTTGCGATTTTTGCAAATCAAATTTCCGTGGTTCTCGTTTTTATTTACGTACGATACTTGTTAATAAACAACAAGGAAATACAATGATGTCTTCAAGTTGTTTATTTTACATTAAATTTTATTTACTCATGTCACGAGTCTTCGATTATAATTCAACAGCTATGGTAAGGTGTGATTTCGTATGCTGTCTGGGCCAGGAAAAACAGAATGCTCGTACTAATTGAAATTCATTGATGTAAATAAATAGAGTATATTAATTTTCTGCATATTGTTTTTTCGCTGGAGTTTATTTTTGTGAGATCTTATTTTTGCGGATCCGAGATTCGTGAAAATTAAATCCCAGGAAATTTTTTGCACACAGGCTTACCATCCTCTGTGTGGTGCACTGTGCATCTGTAATGGCTGTCAGTTGGTCAAACTAGCCTCACAGCATGCGATTTTTGATGCAATTTTTGTCACTTTCTCCAGTGCAACTTTTGTTGCAAGTGTAAACTAGCAGTGATTTCCTGTGCGATTCGGGTCAACATTTGCTTTGATTTACTGTGATTTCCTAATGGGGCATCGCGCGATAAATTGCTCCCAAATTGCACTGAAATACCGCTAGTTTACACACGCAATTTGAATATATAACTTATGCGCAACAAAAATTGCACACAAAAAAAAAACGCCTACAGGTGTAAACGGGACTTAAAGGCGAAATTTAGGTCTCTTAAAGCTGATAAAAATGAAATAGAATCTCTTGAAATCACTGGTGATTTGTGGCTCATGAAAGCTGTATTTTTACTTTTGAGTGAGTCAAACTGCTATTTTAAAAATACAGCTTTTGCGAGCCACAAATCACCAAAATAAACAGAAAAAAAAACGATACGGCTATGATTTACAGATGCACAACACACACAAACGGGATGGGAAGCCCATGATTAGCATTTGTATTTTAATATTGGGAAAATACAAAAATAAGCTGAAGTCATGCTTTTGTTATAACATCTTAGCCCAAAGAAGTATAGTGGTGGTAAAAAAAAAAAAACATTTTGGTGGCTATCTTGGATTTTTATTTTATGCATGATGACGAGAAAATTTGTGCAAAAGGAGGAAGATGAGGACGAGATTAATTTATGGATGAAAATTGGCAGCCATCTTTTTTTCGAAATTTTATGTTGGCAAGAAAAAGGCGGGAGGGCAAGTTAGTCAATGAATTGAATATAGAACCACTGGCAATGTTGTTTTTAATTTAACATCAGCTTGACTTCTTAATAAGTTTATAATACAGCGTCTGGACAAAGTAATTTAAATGATGGTCTCATGCAGTTAGCATTTTCACTAACAGCTGAGCACCCTCAACAATACTACCAATGTTACTGTACAATAAACAAGTACAAATGACAATGAATAAATAACATGATTGAATTCCCTATTAACATAAAACCTACATAATTATACAGATTATTTGGTATGACCCCCCCCCCCCCCCTGCAAATTTTTGGGTGGGGGTGTGCCGCTGGGACTCTGAGACCCTTAACCTATCCTATACCAGACCATTTTAGCTGCATTTTGCAACCTTATTCTAGACTAAACACAGAAAAACTCTATCCTATCCTAGACCTACTCCAGACTCGCTTTCTTTGTTATTAGTTAACAGGGGTCAGTAAAAATGCTGTACTGCCCACCATACCGATTTTTAAATGTCATTTGCCAGACGAGTAAACCTTGTCTAGACTAAATTCTTCACACAACTGATCAGTTTCGTGGAAGGTGATACCCTATTCTAGACCAAAAATTTCTGATTACTATACCCTATCACAGACTAAACTGCCTGAAGACCATACCCTTCACAGCGGCACATAGTACCCCCCCCCCCCCCCTTCCCCGGGGACCCACCCTTGAGTTACAATGCTATAAACATTTAAAGACAATGAAATCACGTATGTAAATGAAACAAAACACAATGCAAACACTATTTTTAAGAAATAAATTAATTATTATAATTAGAATGTTTCTGTCAAACTTTCAGCCAACAGTTTAATGTGAAATTTGATGCAAACCCATCCCATTTCTTCTGGACCAAAAGATAAATAAATACATTAGAGGTATTAAGAAGTCTATCCATGTGTTTTTTTGTTTGTTCCAAATAAGTTAATAGTTCAAGAGAAAATTTGTCATAATGTGCTAAACTCTGTTCTAAGTTGTTGGACTGCAAACTCCACACCTTTTTCCCCTGCTAACATTTTGCCATAAGAAGCAGCCGTGCTCCGAATATCCTCACTCGCCACATTGACAAGCGCAGCAGCAAATGCCTCAGCTTTGAGTGACCTAGGGTGGCCAACAGATTCGCCCACGCCCATCCATGCCACCTTATCACCCCAGTATGACTGGTCAAACATGAATGGACACACAATCTGTGGAATGCTGCACTTGAGTGCCATACCCACTGTACCACTGCCACCATGATGAACAACAGCTTGACAAAGGGGGAAGAGCTTGGAGTGAGGGACATACTCCATGATGCAATGGATGTTGCAGTTTTGAAAATTCTTGCATAACATTTCCCAGGACTTCAGAAGGTTGGAGGATGGGAGCAGTTGCAGGAGTGCTTTCTTGCCACACTGAACAAGACCTAAGAAAGGGAAGATTATGGGACTATTATTTCAATGCAAAGCTGATGTCCAATTAAAAACAGTACTTATAAATTAATCAATCAATCAATTAACTCTTCTAATTAGATACAATTTTTGACCAGCAGCCACAATGAGATTTACATTCCCCCTTAAATCTCCTACTCTCATAAGCAGACAGCTCCCTAAACTTAATGGTACCATGTTTTAATTATTACTCTGGACACTCAGTCTTGCAGGTCCTGGCCACATAAAAGCTCTGTTCATTTTCAACATCTCATAAGCATACACCACTTCTTATTAATTTAACACTTGGACATTTTTGCAGTGAACATGGAAATTTGTTATGTGCAACAACAGGGCTGCAGCCAGCCTACAATGCAACATTGCTGTGTGATTACTTCACCTTTACAATCACATTTACCTTCATTCAGTATACCCAGAAGCTCAACACAATCAATACTGGAAAAGAATCCCAGCTCTTCCATGGAACCAAACCCAATATAAACTGGTTTGTCACCATTTTCTTTAAGCCCTGACAAAAAGTCTGGGAGTGTGCTAAAACCTGATGTGGGATGATACACTTTGATGTCATCAATAGGCTCGGCCGGTATGTTTAACAACCAGTAACCACACAGAACAACACTGTGGAAATGAAACCATATAAATTAATCAGTTTGTAGCCATAATGGGGAGTACAGTGAAAATAAGGTTAAGTTAATAATTTTTTTAGGGTCACACTTTAATAGTACTGAACTAATTCCTGAACTTATTTATACTCTTCAATTTCATTTCATTTTTTTTTTTCATTTATTTATTTCTCCAAACCTTAGCAGATTTGCTGCTATTTTCCCGGTATATGTATTCATCGATGTACTGGATGTGGGAACAATGTGCAGTCACCCTGTCATGCAGGATTATATATACCTTACAATATTTCTCTTTTTCAATTTTTTCCTAAACTAAGGATCATCTCCAAACGCATATGTGTAGTCCTTCCATTCCTTTCCATTCTCTCCAGGTGTCAGTCATATATAAAGATTGTGGGGCTGCATGGGAAGCCGGCATGCGACACAGGAAAAAATACCTGATTCCCATTTTGGGATTTTTTAGGGTATTTACAGAACACTAACAAAATTCCCAAATTTAGCAAAGTGAGACAAGTCCCAACCTGGAAATTCCCAACCATGTTCCCTGGTTGGGACTTGTCTCACTCTTCCAAATTTGGGATGGGTATTTTTTAAATACCCTAAAATATCCAAAAATGGGAACCTGGTATTTTTTTTTTCCTGTGCGAATGAGCAATCATTCTGGTATACCAGCTCCCAGCTCTTGGTATGCCCTCTTTACACTTAGGTATTTTCAATATTTATGAGAAATGAAACATGGCAGGCATGGCATGGCAGGCATGGCATGGCAGAATTGAGATACATGTATCTTTCATTGACTCGTGTAGAATTTGAAAATCGTTGTGCGCTGGTAGACTGTTGAGCACCTCCAGGTGAGCTAATTTTCATTAAAAAGCAGAAGTGGGCAAAGGTAGTTCTCCCTCAACAGTTTTTTTGCCTGCAGCCTGTGACTTTTAATCTGTAAACAGTTCCTTCTTACAAACCCACAAGACAAACTGGCCATTAATAATAATTATTAATTAAAGCAGTTGTATCAATCGAGAGGCTACAAAATTGGATTCACCTGTCTGGCCAATACGGAGGTTTTTCAATCACTCCGGGGCTGATCCCATACAGCAAGGTTGTGGATGGAGGGAGAGAGTCATCAGGCCGCAGTTCAGCATAAGGACACACTGGAAGGCCGATGCTGTCACAAAATTCACCAAAATCATCCAAGTACAGTCGCCACATCCAGTGATCAATGTCACTGTAACTCACTCGACCTACAAAGATAGCAAATCTACTTTAATCTTTAAATACAGTGAAACCTGTATTAAGCGGACCCCATATTAAGCGGAAACCTTCTATTAGGCGGACACTAGCTGCTTGGGTCCCCAAATTTTTTTCCCATATTAATTGTAAAACAAACCTGTATTTAGCGGACCCCTCTATTAAGCGGACACTAGCGAGGGTCCCGAGGGTGTCCGCTTAATACAGGTTTCACTGTAATCATTTAAGTTGTGATATTTGGCAATGTTAGTGTGGTCCATTAAATCCTTTAACTGATATTAATTATCTGTTTATAAAATTAATGTGGGACTATTATTAAGCAAGAAGAATGTTTTAAATACACGTATATTAAATGTACCTCGTGGTGATTCCCGCAGTCTCTCATACAAATCTGGATAAGCATCGATAAATTTGCTTTCAAATGTTACAGGTGGTGTTCTGAGACAAATGCAAAAATATATTTTATAACAGGTTAAAATAAGCATTGCATGTGCATTTTTTATAAACCTTGCAAAAGATCTATAATTTTAGTCTACACAATCATGGAAAATTATTAGTTAAAAAAATTAATTATAGTAAACTGCTTGGGATAAACTTTACTCCACTTAAAAACAGCAAGTACTAGCTAGCTGTTATTAGCAAATTATAGAGAAGGGCAGACAAGTGGGATGAAAGCTGGGGGGGGCGGGATGGAAAACATACATTAGATGCTGCAAAACATAGCCTGGGAACAGAATTTCTAAGGTTGTGGCAACAGGGATCTGCTGCAAAACCATCAAATAAAATGCTAGAAGGTAGACCTGAAATTTATAATAGTGAAATATGTTTATTAGTGAATCTTGGGTTTTTATCCGACTGACCCTTAAGCCTTCTACAATGCACCAATTTTACCTGGTGACAGCAAATGGAGATGCAGCAACACATGGTACATCAAAGTATTTTGCAATAAACCATCCCTCACAAGCAAAGAGATTAAACACAATGGCATCTGCCCCTCGGCAAGCTTTCAAGCTCCCATGCATCTCTATAATTCTATCCTGTTGCTGACTCTTGGAAAAACCTCTTCCACTACATACTTGGAGCTGAACAACAACAACATTAACAAAATTAAAACATAAAAGTTATCTTAGATTAACTGCTCTCATCCTCAGAGACTCAGGGGCAGTTAATCAGAGTGGAACAAAATAAAAATCCATCAAAAATTGGTGCAACAAAAGTTTTCAAGAGCGAACTGGGTCTCTGAGGATGAAATGCTTTCAATTACCATATTTATTTGATTAAGGACGCTTATTAAATTTTTGGACCTTGAGAGTTGGTGCTTATTTGAGGTGGGCACTTAATCGAGGCTGGGCGCTTATTAAATTTGATAATAAATAACGAGGTTTCTGTAAAAGTTATAGGATCAAGATCAAGGCTTGAGAACAGACTCATTGTTCCAGGAACATTCAAAGCACAAATACCCAGCAGAGCTATTACCATGAAGTTTGAGCAGGAGATTTTGCAGCTAAAAGAACTTTGCGCCCACATGGACATTGCAGTTGAAACTTTGAGGAAAATTCCAACATTGCCATACACCGTCAGACAATGAATTGAGAGATTGTTAGCCGGTAAAGAAATAATCAACACTCCTCTTGTGCACTTCAGTTTTTTTTTTTTTTTTTTTTTTTTTTTGGGGGGGGGGGGGGGGGGGAGGGGGGTGCTTATTCCAGGCTGGGCGGTTATTAACTTTTAACTTTTTCCCTACCTACAGGGTGGGCACTTATTCGATGTGGGTGCTTATTCAAGGTTGGGCGCTTAATCAAATAAATATAGTATTTAACATTATCTTTGACAAACTGCTAGAGTCTGCTTGATTGCAGCCCATCTCTCAATCCTCGGGATATAATATTATGAGATCAATCAGCCGAAGTAAAACAGTCTATTGCAGACTGCTGGCTAAAAATGATACAGCTGTAGCTTAATTGCTAGTACAACAGTGATATAATGTTAAGTCATTTTTAATTTCTCACTTTGTTAAGTGTCAAAGAAAGCCTGGAACAACTTTTGGTTGGAAATGGTTGATCTCAAAATTAATAGATATTATTGAGAAATAAGCTTATGAAGGGAAAAAAATGTATATGCCAATTGACCCCCTGGCCGGGGTGCCAATATATTAACAGCTCCTTAGTTCAAAATGGAAAAACAATCTACCTCCAGTTTTTCAAGGTTGCGAGGTCCACTGTCTGTTCCAAGTTCATCCACAGCCACAAAATCAATGTCATTCTTCTTAAGAATATTGTCAAATTTGAGTCTGTGACATGCATGAGTGGCTAAGGTGCAAGAATCTGAAGGGCTGCTTTGTCTGCAGAAAAAAACAATAAACACATATAAACACATGACCCATATGGCCTTGCGAGCCGTTTCTTTTTAAAACCATTGATGAAAGTTGCACAGACTAAAACAATCACATACAAAGTTAATCTCATTAATATTAATAAATAAAAGACAATTATTTTTTCTCAAATGCATAAAACAGTCAAATCATGTGCTTTAATTTGCGTCGTCAAAGTTATTTTTATAGTTATTATTTTTGCAGTTTTCTTTGAGGACTGCTCAATAGAACACTTAAATTATGTAATATAAGAACCCGCTTAATGCGGGCACCCTGTTAAGGTGGCTCAACTGGGTTTTAGAGTGACGATACCGGTTAGCTTTGAGAAACTTGTGTACCACCACAAACGATCCAACGGAAAATCGATTGCCACAGCTGTGCTAGAGAAAGATTAAAGTTTCAAATGAGGTAAGTTTTATGGAAATCGGAGTTGCCAAAGCAACGTTATGACGTCACTCCCTGTTTTACATAATACCGAATTACTTGTCATTAAGAGATGATTTTGGAAAACGCTCTCTGGATCTTTGACCTGACGTACTTGTCCTACGGTCTACAAAATTTTACAAATTTCTATGGAAGCGTTTTCGAGAAAATTTTGAGTGAAGTTTTAAGGTGTTAAAATACAACAACAACAAAACAATTTTGAAATGTTATTTAAACTTACGTCTACCAGGCTTGATGAAATAATATTTTGGTCTTAAATGAATTTTTTTGATTGAGTGTTTTTTAAGGACGTTTGCGCGAAAATCTTCTGACATTTATTTATTTCTTTTGTAAAAAACTTTTGCTGCAGCTAATTTAATTCACCTAATAGACCCACTCATAAAATTTGGCATAGATCACAGGGATGTAGCTAAGAGCCGGCTGTCGGCTAAATTTCACCAGCTGAAGGAGAACTTATCACTGGCTGAAATTTCACTAGAAAACAAAGACTTGGAGTGATTTTGAAGGTGCACAAGCCAGAAAAAACGGCTGGGCTTGTTAATGAGCCTGCTCAGTTTTTTCTTAGCTACACCCCTGAGATCAAGTTCACTTGTAATATTTTTAAATTTAAACAGACATTAGGGCCAAAGGAAGACCGAGTTTTCAAAATTAGGGTGGCCTTTCAGATATAGATCTTTAATCTCCGAAACGAAGTCGGTGGCCACCCAGTTGTTTTTCATTTCTGACAAGAGCAACTCATTTATATCTAGCTGCAGCAAAAGTTTTTTACAAAAAAAATAAATAAATGTCAGAAGATTTTCGCGCGAACGTCCTTAAAAAACACTCGATCAAAAAGCTTCTGGTCAATGCAAAATCCATATAATTTATTTGGATTCATATGAACATAAACAAGCCTATTAGACAAAATTATTTTTTTACTTCACAGGCATATTGAGGGGACAGTGTTTCTCGCAGAGTGTAAACAGTCCTTTTATTTACATCGTGTAAACTTGCATATTGTAGTCGCGGGTACAAGGTACATTCTAAATTGTACTCAATAATACGGCCAATTGAATTCTAAAAAGATAATAAAGATGTTTATCGATAGGTTAACCATCAAATATTTCAAATATGTTTGGAATCATCCGCTAGCCTCTGTAAAATTTTAAGTTCAAAGAAAAACAAGGCAAGTCCTAATTGAAGAAACAAAGCAGTGGGATACCAGTAAAATTAATTGCGAGGAACTAAAAATTGTTAAGCACCGCATGACCTGTTTTTCCCCGATACAAAACATCAAATACACTTGAACTAATTGCTTTCAAGTCTATTCTGAAAAATCTCAGTTTGACTCCTGTAATCAGGCTTATAAAAAACAACAAACGAAACCAAGGTTCGCTGTGGAACATTCGCACAAAAGCTACCAACATTTATATATGCTAATCTGGTTAACAACAGCACTCTAGCTACTTACTTGAAGGCCAGCGCGAGAGCTAATATCGGAGCAACATCACCTCTAGTTCCTTTACAAAGGAAAACCACTCTCATTTTGCTCAACAATCATGAAACCTCATCAGAACTGTTATATCTGAGGAATGAAGATGGAGCGTCTGGCGTCCTCCAATCTCATTTGCATCCTATTTTCCACGCGCTTAGCAGCCGAGCTTTCAATTTGAAACACGCGCGGACGACATTCCACGCTCACGTGGCGGGAATGGTACTCCTCAAATTTTTGCTGGCGAATCCCAGGTCTTTTCCGGAAGGAAAACTAGTTTTCCCCTTGTCTCAGCTGAAAAAAAAAAACAGTTTTAATACATTAGAAAGGGTGGAGGCTGAGGCTGACAGAGGTCACTAAGGGCATACATACATACATAATCTTTATTTACCCACGGTTTGTCATTACCATTTGTCAGAACTGGTCGTCCAGACCGCTCAATTAGCAAATATTTTGCCATCATCTGTCAGAACTGGTCAGCCAGACTGGCCCCGGTTGTTCAAAAGGTGGATGGCGCTATCCACCGGATAAATCACTATCCAATGGATAAGTATTATCAAAATCCATTGTGTTATCCGCTGGATAGTGATTTATCCGGTGGATAGCACTATCCTCTGTTTGAACAACCGGGGCCTGGTCAATTCGGAAACAGTATGCACCCTTTTGATAGACTGGTAGGTACAGGTCTTCAAAACAGCCGCATATTCTAGTTACAAACGGACCGGTCTGTCCGGCCAGTTCTGATAAATGGTAAGCGCCCTAAGCGCTAAGGACAGTCCATGGATTTATTTTCTTTGAAATTGACCCGGCACTTTCCTCTGCAATACTGGCCAATGGATAGGCTTTAACCCATCCACATTCAAAGTTAACCTAGTAATATTGAGCAATTTGTCTGGTTGCAATCTTGGAAAATCTGTCAAATGCACTGCAAATATATTATCACTTTGCTTGTAAAAAATTTGCACGCTCTTGTCCAAACGTAGATTACTTGCGTTCGCTTTTCATAAGCCACTCATAGGCCATGATCCTTGATTCCCACCGAACGAAGGGTTAGCGCTCGAAATGTAAAGCTTTTGAATCTTCTCTGCGGTGATCAATTTACCCTGTTGATAAAACCATACTACTGTGGGAAATCTATTATGGGACGAAATGGGGTGTCGTAACCAACTTGGGACTCAGGACTTAGATGCATTATTGAATTCTATATCTACTTCTACATTAGGGGGTCCTGCAAAGGGGGATACCCATCACTGCAAAACATACGGATATAATGAATTCTGGAGAGGTTGTAAGCCACTGGGATTGATTTCACTTTTCTTGGTAATCGGACTCGTATTCTTTAGTTTCCTTAAAGTTACCATGCTGGTAGCCGCTCGTGGTTTATAATAGCGCCCCAGGCTTGAAATCTGGACGTACCCAGTTAAAGTCCTATTCTGACCACTAGATGGAGTTGTTTCACGGTAGACCCGAGTTCAACTCCTCGCCAACGCTCGTAAAACTAGCCAACTGGTCTGCCTTTTGCCAGTTGGGATTTTTAACCTCTTATGTTCAATTTGCAACCAGTTTTTTTCCTTATTTTAGTGGCATGCCTGTGAATTAGCTGGATAGCTAAGTGCTCTTTAACTGTAAACAACCTTTATCAGTATATTCTTAAACAGTGGATAGTGCTGTTGGCGTGCTCTGATTGGCTACTGAAACTCGGGACAGCAAGTGCTATTCACCTCCAAGGAATTTGCGCGCGAAAATTGTAATCGTTGACAGGAATAAATGAGTTAAAAATCCTCATTTTCGTGCTAGAGTGATTTTACTTCATCTGTGAAATAGAAAGTAGGATTTTACGCCGTAGTACTTCGTATCAGTTTCTATTATCCTCAAATATTAGAGCGAATACAGTTAACCCGTGAAATAGTTAGTAGAATAGTACGCACTATTGAACAATAATTCCATTGTTTTCTTTTGTTTAATTTGACTATCACACACTGGCTGTGTTTTCACGAGGCGGTTTTTCTCGCTTAACATTCCTGTAGATATATTTTCTTTTGTTAAGACAATAGAAAATTAGAACACAAAAGAACGACAATACAATGCCCTTCTTTGTTGTTTAATTGCCGACAAGCTTAAGCGACCTGGTTTGCTCGCTCGTGAAAACACGGCCACTAATTGTTAGATTGTGTTTCACGGGTAGACTAAACTGTCCATCAAGGTCTAGCGCTAGTGTAATAGATAGTGATAGATAGTGTTACACACTAACTAACAGTTTCTGTTTCACAGTTGAAGTAAAATCACTCTATATTACCTCACTGTTTTAGTATATGCTAAAATATCTATTCACCTTAGTGTCGGTGGCATGTGGTGGATATGTTGTGGTGCAATTTTGTCCTTGGTGCAAATTTTATTTTCCTTTGTTTTGGGGTATGGTAATGTATGATAATGTATGATGAGTTTTAAACAAAAAAACACAACAGATATTTACGTCGCTACTTCGCGGCTCATTGAATATCCACCACTAGCAACCTCCACTTCGGTGAATAGTTTTTTTTTAAACTATTTTACTAAGGATAAAATTCGGCCTGTCTGTGAATGCGCAAAAAATGTCACAAAATAGTCACATAGAGACTACTTACAACTTGTTTATTTTATTTTAGACACATGTACACATACACAATAAAACATGATATATTATTTATCTTGGTTATTAACTTGTTATAAAAAGAAACATGTTTCACCTCTCAAGTATATGCGTAAGATAAATTTCCCACAATATATTATTCGACACATAATCTAAGCTGTTATGTACAGTTAGGAACGATGATAAATAAATAGTGGTCTATAGTAAATCTATGAACTTCATTGGCTCTCCAATGGTCAATAATTGCTCAAAGTCGACCTTCGCGCTAGCCTGCCTCAGCCTTGTCCCCAGGGTATCTTTCCTTCCAGTTCCCAGGGGGTGGGAAGAAAAGAAACCCTAGGAACTTCTCTGGGAGCAACCACGGCAAATGTCTACTTACGACTCTTCAGACAATTCGCCTATTTTTTTATGGACGATCATCAACTCTGCTATATTTCGCTACATCAAAGAAAACTCTACACCAGACTAGAAGTAATAAATCTATTTTTAAGATGATTCTTCAGTATTATAAATGATACTAATGGGCAAAAAAATGGGATAAATACAGTTAAACTTCTCGTAAGCGACCATCTAAAATCTCTGGTGGTAGACGCCTAGGGGAGGTGGCTGGTTACGAAAGATGGAGTCAATTAAAGATGGATTTCCACTGTCCTGTAATTATAAGGAACGTACGAACTGTAATGAGTTAGTTTTCAATGCGTAAATAAGAAGCCATGTTTGGATGGCTTGCGTAAACGGAAAGAAGTTGAACCATGCTCATGCAGTGTTCTGTTTTCAATTGCGCTAGCCTGCGCATAAGGCACAAGTAACGGGAGGGAACGAAGGGGCCCTACGTTTTCTTGCGCCTGCCACGGCGGCTACGTTTAAGCAAACCGTCCATACATCGTGTCTCCGTTTTATATGCGCACGAAAAGCGAACCAAATTTACGTCTACACGCACGTCAAAATTACGAGATAGTGGAAAACCAGAAGGCTTTTAAAACGACTTAATTAATTTATCCGTATTATGGAAAAATAACTTAACCATTTCACTCCCAGAGTCAATTATGAAGGCATGTAGTGTAGTTCTAACTTGTGAGTCTGTGGACGAAACCCTATGGTGTGACCATTCAAATGAAACCCTTCAGCAGTATACTTTTGCATGGTACCATTTGTTTTTCAAGATTATGCAAAATGAAATTTGGGATCTTTCTTGAATTTTGATGTTTGGCACTCTTGGAAGTGAAAGGTGATTTGACTATATAAAAAAGGTTCGATATCACAGACCAATGGTTGCTCGGAGAGGTTCACTGTATTTTAAAAATTTCCGAATCAAATTATATATTTTTTATTAAAGACTAATTAAATCTACCAATAATTTGTAATAAATACCTCTGGACATAAAGAGTAACGCTATTATTAGTTAAAATAACGATGAAATATTAAAAAATATATTCATATATGTAAGAAGAAAAAATCATACACATCTCACAAAAATAAGCCTTCCCTCGTTGATAATATAAGTTATAAGACGAGGAGAGGTTGGTGTTTAATTTAAGTGCCCTTAAAAATGGCTACTGGTAATGAAAAAGATTCCCGTTACCTCGAAAACGCGAACCTCTTGCGATCTCGACTGAACGGCAACACGAGCCATTTTATTTGGACACTGTTATACAGTTGTTATATAACTTAATACAGTTATTATATGACTTAATACATGCAGTTATTAATAACTTAATTATACCCCGACAATTTTTTTTTGTCTAAAAAACAAAACTGTAAATTATAAATGTCCATACAGATCTGACCTAATTATGTTATCTTTCACTTAACATAAATTGATAACAAAACTTTTTCAACTTTCGTTTCAAGTGAAAGTTATATATGTTCATACCTTACATCAATAAGCAAGGCCGCAGTTTTTTTGTTGTTGTTTATTTGCGTCCGAAGGACAGGCCAAAACCTAACTGCAGCTGATCTCGATTTAGGAATCGTTTTTTACAGTAGAAGCGGAGAACATTGGCTGTTCAGGAACTGGTCCAGTTGTTCTGAAGTCCAGCACTGCCTCGTGAGGGAGCGCGGTTCTGCGCGGGTAGAAGGTGTAGTTGCTCGGGTATTTGAGCAAGTTTTCAACAGATGACATATAAAGATCGGCAAACCGGACCAAACGCCGCGTGAAGTACGTGGAGTTGTTATACGTTCTGAAAACGCTGCCAAACCTCGGGTTAAATATGGCTTTTAACTTCGTCCTGAAGCAGCAATAACAATCACATAACAGTTAACTAACTGCAACACATTGCAGGTGATTTAACTCAGCATAGCCCATAAAAAAAAAATCGCTAAGCGCTTTCGTTACACGAGCTGACACTTTGATTGTTCAACAACTAAAAAGGCAACAAGGAATTACTTCCACTACTCAGTAGTTTGCATTTGAATGGTTACATTTTATAATACAATCAACCGAAGTAATAAGTTTAATATTGGAGAAATCGTTCAAAGCTGTGGAATAAGGCCTGTGATTTTTTTCAGGAGATCAATTTGGCCGATATGAATTCGATTACAACTCGATTCATACTCGAACTGTAATGTGAACATGGCTATAGAAATTGCGCGCAATATCAGGCGCAACGTTTCAACGTATCTTCGGGCCTTGATCCAATAAAGGATTGTTAATTGTTTCTTGCTTTCAAAAGCGTGTCTCAAATGACGAAATATTAAAAAATGACGCTACCGATCATATGAGCAACTTTTGGTTATCTATACGACGCTATGTTCAGGCAATACTTCAAGGGTGCTTATGACGTCATAACCATTACCATGACAACAGTACAGCTCTGTGAAAGGAGCCTCTGAAACTAATTCGGTGACCTATTAGTTTTTTTTGTCTTATTTTGGAAAGCACCACTAATTTTCTTTTCTTTTTGGCGCTATGATCTAGCGAAATATGCACTTTTTGACTGAGTGGGAGGGCCGGATGGGAAAATATTGGCTCGAGGTCATGGCGTACAGACCGAGCGCAGCGAGGTCCATGCGCCATGTCCGAGAGCCAAATATTTACCCGTCCGGCCCGACCTAACTCAGTCAATAAGTATTTTATAATATGACTAGAAAGTACAAGAATAGTCGTGCAGTGCGAGGTCACTTGAACTCGAGCGGGGCCGGACGGCTTTTTCCGGACCGGCTAACGTCAACCCGTCCGGCCCCGCTCACGTCACCTTGCGATTCTATTTTCTGTGGGATTGCGTCAGTGGGGCCGTACGGTCATATTATAAATCCAGTTATTTCCAAAATGGTAGTTGTCAGATAAGAAAAATATTCCGCTAGATAATTTTGTTCTTAAACATTTGTTTAAGATAGGAAATACCAAATACAGCTTGCATGCAGAAAATCAGGATAGGTCACCGAACAAACTTTCGTGATAATATGTACTTATTGACTAAGTGGGAGGGCCGGATGGGAAAATATTTGGCTCGAGGTCATGGCGTACGGACCGAGCGCAGCGAGGTCCGTGCGCCATGACCGAGAGCCAAATATTTTCCCATCCGGCCCGACCTAACTTAGTCAATAAGCATTTTATCATATGACCAATTTGGATACAAAATTACTGGAAATTTTAACGCGCGAGGCCGTCCGCTTTTGTAGTAGGGCCGTACGCCTTTTTCCGGCCCCGCTCGCGCAAATGCGTACGGCCCTCATACGGGACTTTCATCAATGGTTTTGCAAAGAAAAGGTTCGCAGGGCCGTACGGGTCATATGATAAAAAGAAATATTTTATGCATGATATATTTCCGGTTCGCGCGATTTTACGCAGTATTTTCATTCCCGGCGTAAACTGCGCGTACTACATTTCGACAAGGAAATCATTTGGATCAAAGAAAATATAAAAAATGATGGTCAAGTTTTGTTAACAATTACTATTTTAATAATAGTGCAGTGAAACAATTAATGTGTGTTTTAGCAGCAGATGGCCCGGGTGGAAATGCATTGCAATAAAAGTCCTTCCTCTGTCTTTGAAAAATCAATAAAAAAAAGTGGCTATGATTCGTCGTTCCTTTAAGGTGGCTCCCAACAGTTTCCAGCACATTTCAAGACTTAGATTTTGATGGGTCATTAAAACCACTCTTTTTCAGTTGATGCTACAATCATGATATCAAACGAATGCCCAATGATTGGTGAACATGTTGTTATCATTTTTGTGACACAATATGTTACTATAGCAACAGTATGACGTGCTGAAAACACCCTTAATTTTAACTTTAAGTGTTAACTCAAAAATGACTCGGTGAACCCCATTTTTTATTGTCGAATTTTGATCAGTAGGATAAGATTCAACTTTTGGCAAAGTTTAAAAAAATTCTGTAGGTGGGGTTCAGAGCCACCTTAAATTTTCGAAAATTTAAGGTGGCTCTGAACCCCACCTTAAGTGTGCATGATTGAAGGTATTTATCAGTAATTTTAACAGAGGTTTGACCAAAAATCAGCTAAATCCTCGGAGATATCCCCTTTAAAATCCACTTCTGTGAAACGCACACGAACTTGCCAGATTTCATCCCTTTCATTTATTTCTCACCTTAGTTCTCTTCTTTCATGTTTCCATTCCTCTGTGAGCTGAGTTTTCCTTGGGCTTGGCGGAAAGGCCTGGCAACAATAATAAAACAACGAATCATTCAAATTAGAAGTTGAAGTCCCCCGGGGTGGCGGACTCCCACATAAAAACGACAGGGGTGCTCGTCGTACCTTTTAGGGTCACAATTTGTAGATTGGTACCGCTTAGGGTGCTGAACTCTAAAATGGCCACCGTTAAAATTATCGCAGTACCTTTTTGTCCCCACATTAGTATGGGTTTTATCCCAAATTAGAAGGTTTTGACACGTAAATAAAGTGTTCTTTTAGAAGTGGTACCTCTTAGGGGTAAACATTTCGAGCATTTGAGCCACGCCCATCAAACCAGATCCTGGTACCTTCAGGGTGTCTTCCAACGAAGACCCCCGTCATTTTTATATGGGATGAAATACTTCAAAGCAAAACAAATCACACTGAGTTTACGAACCGGAAAAAGAAACATGTTAATTTCGGCTAATTTTGTTTTTGTTTATAGTTTGCTTCCCAGTGTGATTAAAAAGCCGGGAACAATAAGAACTTCCTTCTTCTATACAGGAAAGTAGTTTCGTATATTACATTAAAAACACAGAACGCCAGGGTAAAAAATGTTCATCAAGTAGTGACGTACTCAAAAGAAAGAACTAAATCACGAAAAACGTCCCGTGTTGGTGCAGTAAGGTCGTGTTTAAGCATGAAAATGTGACTTGGTTTCTTCTTAAATGTCGAACAGTTGAATTCTTGTTTAAATGTGAAGAATGATTTCACTGACCTTAAGTTGGATGATAAGATCTTGGAGAGAACTTAACCAGATTACAGAACACTGGAACTCTGGCGAGTTACTTTTCCTGATTTCCATCTGAGAAAAAAATGTTTATGTTAATTATTTATGTTAATTAATTACTTTTTTCAAAATAGAATGCTATGCTGACCAAAAAATTGAGCCCAGCCCCTGTGCCAATCGCTGTGGTCGCCAAGGTAGAAAACGAGACGTGTAAACGATGCATCCGCGTCCTAAATTTTTTGGTATCCGTACCATTTTTATCCGAGCCGTAACAACATTTTTGTATAGTGTAGATGGGCCAGGAAAAAAAGAACTAAAAAAAGCAAGACTAGAATAACGGAAATAAAGAATTAATGGCCATTATTATTCGACTCTGACGCAATTTTACGTTATAAGGGAAAGAGAACACGCCAAATATCCGAGCGTATTACACAGTAGATGGCCGTATTACACAGTAGATGGCCGTATTACACAGTAGATTGCCGTATTACACAGTAGATGGCCGTATTACACAGTAGATGGCCGTATTACACAGTAGATGGCCGTATTACACAGTAGATTGCCGTATTACACAGTAGATGGCCGTATTACACAGTAGATTGCCGTATTACACAGTAGTTGGCCGTATTACACAGTAGATGGCCGTATTACACAGTAGATGGCCGTATTACACCTTAGTGTCCCGGTTTGAAGACACAGAAGCTACTATAAACAAAGCAATTTCAGTCGAATAATAAATCCATTACAGTTGAACCCGCTCTCTAATGGGGACACCGAAGGGACAGAGCAAAGTGTCCATATTAGAGAGGTGAGCGTATTATAGAGGTCACCACGATGACGTAACTTTTAAGACTCCACTGACAGTTTTGTTCAGTAACTAAAAACAGTCCCACACTCGTCTTTTAACTGCATCTAAATTGATTAAGGTTACAGTGTACCTTCAGATCGAAAATTTATTGAATTTTTTTTTTTTGGCGTTAAAATAAAGTTTACAGAAAGAACTTTCATCCAAAAAAAAAGTATCGAAAAATAGTGAAAACTGACGGAGAAATGACGGTATAACTTTTGTGGGCGGAGTTTGTTTATTAAGCGATATGTTTTTTTTAAGCGCCGTTTTCTCAAAGTTAATTTTTCGCTTGTTGGGGACACTTTAAAGAGCTACAACTCAAAGGGAATTTGTTCGATTTTCCTTAAATTTGGACAGAAGCTAGGCTAACATATAATCAACAAAAACGTGTCGGCGAATTTCTTAATTCCGAAAACTTTTTCGTCAAGAGGCATTTCCGTGCGATCATTCCAATTTTTTTTCTCCCCTTTTCGAAAATATCCTGTAACTTTTCACTGCAATTGAATATGGAAAATCGCCGACACGTTTTTTTATCGCTTCGTGTCCGGAAACCCGAGAACAAATCAAATTGGCAAAATATAATAATCGCTTTGAGTTATAGCGTTTTAAAGCTGATTCGGACGTTCGAATTTAGACGTCGTAAAAAATTCGACAATTCATTTTATTACGAAATGGTTTCCATATTTAGATAGCCAGCTCTATAAGCTTTAATTTGATATCTGGGTTTAGGTATATTAAGTGTAATCTTAAGACGCTAGAGCTGTTATACTGGAGACACCCCCGAAGGTACACTGTAACCTTAATATACAGCAATGAGACACTGTCTATCAGAAGTGAACTACATTGCAAAATTCTCAGCTACATAAGGTATACAAATCACTGTTTTAAAACGAAACGAACTACAACGCAATGCTGCATATGAAAAAGTAATCGCGTTCGAAGAACGCAATCCTAATTTCGTGTTGGTTGTCCTGTGGTTTATGTGCAGTAAAATTTGAGATTTTTTGGTGGCCGGTCTTCCAAATGGCCGCCCCTATTGGTTTTTTTCAGAGGCTCATTTCCGCCGGAAATTCCTTCGAACGCGACTCCATAATCTGTGATAACTGCTAGTATAACGTATAATTCTGAAAACGTCTTGTATTACCTACTCAAACTATCATCACCTGATCACCGGAGTGTCCGTAATAAAGTTTATATGAATTTGCTCTCTGGGCCGAGATTTAGTGTCAGTTGTCCGTATTAGAGAGGGTCCGTATTATAGAGGCCTTTCTTAAAGAAAATATGTGAGAATTTTGTCGGGACATAGGAAACTGTCCGTAATAGAGAGGTGTCCGTATTAGAGAGGTGTCCGTAAGGAGAGATTCGACTGTATTCGTAGTAATTATACGTGGCTGCGGACATTTTACTCATTGCTCGCGCAATTTTTCTCGCCCCTGCTGGGTTCAAAAAAACACTACGCAACTCGTAAAGTATCCGCGCGTATTATCTGTTAAACCATCGAATAAGGTGTATATATTTCAATTACATATAGTAGTCAACCGTAAAGTACAGCCCTTAACCGGACCGCAACTTTCAGGGAGTCGGTACTTTGGAGGGGTCGCTTCTTTCAGCTGGCAAAAAAGGGCAACGTTTATGGGCCGATTTATCTTAGTATAATCGCTACATATTTAAAATATTAACTCAATTTTATTTAAAGGTGACAATTTGGGATTTTCGAACAAATCAGTCCTTGCTATGCAGCGTTTACTACGCTATATATTATCTACGGTATTAGAGACATTTGTAAACGGTCCTTTCTCGAACGCTCTTAAATTGTATTATGAGCCTTTGTTGTGAATTATAAGGGGAACTCCTTGATATCTTTCTTCAGTTCTTCCATTTGTGTTTCTTACCAGAAATTCAATTTGCGTTTGGGATCGTTACTATCGGAGGATCGTTACTTTAGGGTGGTCAATACTTTCCGGGAATTATTAACAAGCGTCAAATGTTATCGCTTCTTTCGAAACTTTACAGCAGTCTTCTACAGAGCCATAGTTGGAGATGATCCTGGTCCAGTAGAGAAGACAAGTACTACTAGTTGAAATATTGTGAAATGATATATATGAAATAAATCATATATGAACTGCGGAAATGAAATCAAATGAAGAATGATCCTCGCATTCGAATCCCGTTGAAGTCCTGAATTTTTTTCAGGCTTCTTTTCGCAATTGCTTAAATTGCGTTCACAACTGCGAGGATCATTCTTCATTTGATTTCATTTCCGCAATTCATATATGATTTATTTCATAGATATCATTTCACACTCACTCCTTTCACGGGAACATATGAACCTACAATTGACCTGCTCCCAACGTCAGTGGCTTCATAGCTCAGTTGGTAGAGCATCGCACCGGTATCGCGAGGTCACGGGTTCGAACCCCGTTGAAGTCCTGAATTGTTTTTTTTTTTCAGGCTTCTTTTCGCAATTGCTTAAAATTGCGTTCACAACTGCGAGGATCATTCTCATTTGATAGTTGAAATATTGGCCATTAAAAGGACACTGCCCCGGCTGAAATATCGTGTTTTCATGATTATGGCCAGGAGATTTCTTTAATCTTACTTTGTTATCTTGAAATTGGAAGAAACCATCGCCAAAAGTAGTAGAAGCAAAGAAATATGAACAAAACAGACAAAATAACGGCTAGAAAAGTCAAAATTTCACAAGAATGACAAGTTCGATTTCTTGACCGCCTGTTAATAAATCCAATTTCATGAACTGTATCCATTTCAATCTTAAATAATCCTGCACTCTATCTACAAACTACTGCTTTTGTTTTGCTCTATAGAATATGTTTATTCAACCTCTTTTTTTAACCACAAATGTTCAGTGCCTGTCGGGACAGTTGTTTAATTACCCGGCAAGAATATGTTTTGTTGTGAATGTTGTTGTTGTTGGTTTCCAAATGGGCCTTTACCTCAGAGCACAAAACTGACTCATACCTCTAGTTCTGGGATTATGGCTCCAGTTCTCCAACCATGGTGTAGAACAGGATCCTGTAATACAAAACTAAGTTCATTTACTGCTAATAATATTAATATAGTTGTTCTCAAATCTGATGCTTGACGAAACATGAAATCACGTATTTATGGATACATAAAACACGTCAAAAAAAAAGAGCTGCAGCAGCACTGCGGGTTGAAATTATAATAACAATAAGTGTTGAAAATCACGCGAAAAGCAACAAAAACTTTAGACTCGTTCTTCGTGCAATTTTCTATGCTGATTGTTATTATAATTTCAACCCGTGAGGTATGTTTGAGTCTTTTACGTCACTTTCTCCCATTCGCAACCAAGCCTTGGAACAAGGTTTTTTAATGGCGGCCGTAAATTCTCGGAAATAAATGTTAAAATTAAATGACTTCTGATGTGCCTAATGAATTGAAATTTGGCAAGATGAGTAAGGAAGTCTAATAGTACACGAAAATGTAAAAAAATGAAAATCAAAAATTTGATCGTAGTAGCCCTTTAATCCAGGATTAGTGCTAATCAGTCTTTGAACAACTCGGCCCTGCCTTCGAACAACCGGGCCCAGATTGGTTTATTCGATTGTGATTGGCAAGAGCGATTACTTAGGTTTTGGTTTTACAACACTCAGCAAAAACCGCTCTGAATGACAAACAGTCACTGATTTTATTGACGAGAAGACACTTACCCGTAAATCACTGTAAACATGATCTCCAAGGTAAAGCACAGTTGGTCCATACCAGCCAGTAAACTTGATAAACTGCTCAATATTCCCCTAAAAATGCAAAGAAAAAAGTCTCCTATGATAGGCTTCTGCATTTTCAAAGGGCGTGATTTTTTAAGCTGATGTGGTCTTTTAGAACTTAAAGTGATCGATAATCTGATCTTTTTTTTATATAAACACTGAGTATGAATATTCCCTGGTACCGCACATTGAAAATGAAAGATGTCTTGTCTTTGCCATATCTTGTTCCCCATTATTATTAATTAAAGGGAACCTCCATTGTTATAACAAATTGACGTTAAATTGTTGGAAATAAAGTCTAAATTAACTGAAATTTTTAAAAAGTAGGTGCAAATATAATTTATCGCCTATTTTCGTCTTCAAATTTCCCGCGCGCTGCCATTTTTAGTATTTGTGACATGTTACGGTTGTCTTATTGTTGCAGACAAAAGAACTTCGATTCTTAACAATAGCGGAAACCGTAACACGTCACAAATATTCAAAATGGCGGCGCGCGGGAAATTTGAAAGCGAAAACAAGCAATATTTATATCCATTTTATTTGTACACTAAAACTATGTTTGCACCTGCTTTTTAAAAAAATTAAATTTCGACTTTATTTCCAACAATTTAACGTCAATTTGTTCTGACAATGGAGGTTCCCTTTAACAAGACAGTGTATCGAAAATGGCAAATCAAAGGGTATCAAAATCTGCTAAAACCAAAATGAGTTTTCGTTAAAAACCACGCAGTCCTTCGCTTCATCTCGTTTGCTTGACGTGGAAGCATAGGGAACAGGAGGCGTCTACTAACGCGGTGGCCAAAATGTTTTACAATACTTGAACAAATATTAAACAGGCTGCTTTTATTGAATTGTCCCGAAGACGTCTGTCGACTATTGTAGCTCCCAAAAAAACATGAACACCGGTGGGCTGTTGTGAGTGTTACTATCAGAGCATAGTCTCAAAAGCATACGCCCTTCAACTTGATCCTGTTCAAATTAGAGCAGTTTTCAATTGAGTGTCGTAAAACCAAAACCAAAGTAATTACTCTGACCAATCACAGCAGTCGTAAACAATCCAATGAACCAATCAGAGCTCGAAGCAATTACATGTCGGCGGCGCCAAGCGCGGGGAAACGCGTGCGAGCAAGTCACGATTGGTTTTGGTTTTACTTCTGATTGGTCAAGAAAGTGGCGCGAGATTTTTTAGCCAATCACAAAGCGTAGCAATGCAAAACCAAAACAATTGTGTAATTACTTTCGACACTCAATTGAAAAGTGCTCTAATGCTGATTCCAACTGACACATCTAACAGCTGAAGTGAACAGAGTCTCATACCTCCATATATACTTGTCCTTTACACAGAGCTGAAACCTTTTGCCATGTTGGACGATACAGCCTTGTGTCCATACTTCTGAATGGCCTGCAAAAATTAGGACTGTTGTTTTTCTATAAAATTGTTGATATTTAATATTATCATTATAATACTGTAATTAAAAAACCCTGTGCATAGCAATGATCTTGTATGCAAATACATGACCATGAAAGATGTGCTTTCATATACAGCTATTTCAATTAACGTTGTCGGATAAAAGCTTAAAGCCAAGACCGCAAGGTAGTATGGGTTAGGGTAAATAGCATTGTATAAAAAGCCCATACTACCTCGCGGTCTTGGCTTTTCGCCTTTTTCATCCGACAACGTTAATTGAAATAGCTGTAGTCACTTAAGGCAGGGGTCCACATGAATGCCATTTTCCGCCACTTGACATGGCTTTAATGGAAATATCTCGTTCATGTTTCAAGCAATCCAAAAACTCTCAGCTCATCTCATGAATCTATGTTATAGGATGTTTTGTAAATTTTTGGGTGATTTTTGGGTATGTTTGGGAGGAAAATGTTTTTCTCAAAGGATTTGTAAAATTAAGAGAAATAAGAAATATTGAAGATTTAGTGAAGTTTTGAAATTAGAAATTTATTCAAATTCACGTGCACCTAGTAATTTGTACATTGCACAGTCATATAAATTAAAATTGGACTCTAATAATGAAATCTTTATACATAAGGTTACAACATATTAGAAAGTACAAATTACAGTTTACTTGTGATTCAATCACTTGTAAAACAATGAACGTCTAGGGCCTTTCTGAAAAGAAAAGCATGTGCCAATATTTGCTACAGACTACAGGAACAAACCTTGATGCCTGTTGATGATAAAAAGAAGGCTTACGAGCCTGTGTTACAATGACATCAAATAGATCACGCCATCCTTTGCCGATAATGTGGTCCATGCCTCTTTTTCTATTGAAAACAAAATTAATTTATACAATGAACTGAATACTACGCGCTCTCTGATTGGTCGTCGCCTATGATCTATCAGAGTACAGACGCACGGATGACGTCATAGAAAAAATTGTTTGCTTTGTTTTGTCCAACATGGCGCACAAATTTGAAAACGTTTGCGAGATTATTCTGGATTGAGCAAGTGAAAGCCTTGAAAAATGTTTAGCAGGAGCTGTTTACGAGCAACAAAAGAAGAAACCAAGACGAAAAGTGTTCTCGGCGGCTTGAAAAATACCTAAACTGGAACAAATCTTCGACCAGTCGAGTGCTACGAGGCAAGTTCGTAATTTTACTCTTTTTACTTTTCTGTTCATTGTATAAAAAAAATGGATTCCATTTTGCCGTGTGTCTGTTCAGTTATAGATCACAGAAGACGTCAAAATGTGGTAAGAACATCAGTGACACACTCGCCTGCGGCTCGTGTGCCACTTTTTTGTTCTTACCACATTTTCACGTCATCTGTGATCTATAACTGAACAGACACACGGCCAAATGGAATCTATTTGTTAAATAGACAATACTCAAAATAATTATTATGGTGGATAATTATTGTGATTTTTCCGACGTTTTTGAGTCATATGAAGATTAAAAATTATCAAATGAAGAACGATCCTCGCAGTTGTGAACGCAATTTAAGCAATTGCGAAAAGAAGCCTGAAAAAAATTCAGGACTTCAACGGGGTTCGAACCCGTGACCTCGCGATACCGGTGCGATGCTCTACCAACTGAGCTATGAAGCCACTGACGTTGGGAGCAGGTCAATTGTAGGTTCATATGTTCCCGTGAAAGAGGTGAATGTGAAGTGATATATATGAAAATAAATCATATATGAACTGCGGAAATGAAATCAAATGAAGAATGATCCTCGCAGTTGTGAACGCAATTTAAGCAATTGCGAAAAGAAGCCTGAAAAAAAATTCAGGACTTCAACGGGGTTCGAACCCGTTCACAACTGCGAGGATCATTCTTCATTTGATTTCATTTCCGCAGTTCATATATGATATATTTTCATATATATCACTTCACATTCACCCCTTTCACGGGAACATATGAACCTACAATTGACCTGCTCCCAACGTCAGTGGCTTCATAGCTCAGTTGGTAGAGCATCGCACCGGTATCGCGAGGTCACGGGTTCGAACCCCGTTGAAGTCCTGAATTTTTTTCAGGCTTCTTTTCGCAATTGCTTAAATTGCGTTCACAACTGCGAGGATCATTCTTCATTTGATTTCATTTCCGCAGTTCATATATGATTTATTTTCATATATATCACTTCACATTAAAAATTATGAGTAGTAAAAGTGTTTAGTGGAGTCCAATTCCGTCTGTATTCTTACAAGTAACTAAACAAAATTATGCGTTTGTCTGATTTGTTAATCATGATTGGTAATAGTAATTGGACTGAGTGAAGTACAATTCAGGGAGTAATCGGGCGAGTAATTTCAAATCGGCCGTGCGCGTAGCGCGAGGACGATTTGAAATTACGAGCACGATTACCCCTGAATTGTACGACACGAAGTTCAATTACTAATTAATCGAATCAATAACAAAATTCGAGATTAAAAAGTCTATGTGGAGTTTTTTGTACTCAAAACGTTAAGGATATAATTTTCTATCAGTTTGAAAACAGGAGGAAACAGCGAGAAAAAGAACCCATTTAAGTGCACCTGATTGACGCGCGCGCAACTTAAGGGTGTCCAATTACAGCTATCCAATTACAAAAAAATGTAATTGGACAGCTGTAATTGGACACCCACATGCCAATTACGTAAGAAATAGGCGCGTGGATGACCAATCACAATCGAGAAATTTGTTATTGATACGATTACAGACAAAATTGGATAATGGAAAATTTTCCTGTTATCAATAATTAACAACTATTCACTGAAGTGGAGGTGGGTAGTGGTGGATATTTACCGAGTCGCGAAGCGGCGAGGTAAATATCCACCACTACCCACCTACACTGAGCCGGGTGAATAGTTGTTTTAGTATATACTGAAACAGTGAGATAATATAACGAAAATGATGCTTTTCAACTCATTTATTCCTGTCAACGACTACAATTTTTTGATCAGTCGCGTCATGCTACAGAAACGGGGTTAAGCTCCGGCAGTTGTGAGCCATTAGGATTGTGAAGACTTACCTACTCATACAGACTGAATTGGACTCCACTCAGTCTATAACCATTACATATCATTCTATAATTACAAAATTTGAGTAATAATAGGGATGGCTTAAAATAACGTTGGTAAATAAAAGGACAACAGCTCCAATTTCAGCATGCATAATGATGCATACTGTCAAATTACTCAAATTGGGACTGGAAATAGGCAATCATATCCAAGAATTATTTTATTATTTACAGGGGCGTAGCTACCTGTACGCACGTACGCACGTGCGTATCTGAAAAAGTCTTAAAAAAAAAATGAAAGATTTGGGACTTGAGGGTGGGGGGAGAAGGTAGCCCTAGGTAGTGTTTGAAAATTGATTGTGCGTGCCTCTGAAAAATTCCTGGCTACGCCCCTGATTTAAGTAACCATATTGTAAGCAACCATACATAATTTCAAGGCATAAGGTTGTCACTCGTGATCAGTTCAAAGCAGACAAATTGTAAACTTGGAGTTTTCCAGATTATAGATTTGAAATGGTTACCAATGAAACCTGGCCTTCTTCAGCAGTTCAATACTTGCTGATCCTATTGAATTCACTGCAGCCACTGTTTTGGATCTCATACTTACACAAACTCATAACCACTGTTAGTAATTAAGAACAGCATTTTCCCAGATGAGACAAGTCTGTTAAGCAATTCTTCCAAACGAGGACTTCTTTCCAGGTATGTATCTGTTAAAAAATAAAGTAAAACAAGATTGAACAGATGAAAATGCAGGTTGGCAACACAAAATCTATGAACTTTCACACAAAAAAATACATTTAGCGGTTGAAGCTCTTTATGATCATGTGCAAACCCAACCTTGATCTCACAGATCAGGGTTTTGTCCGGTCTAATTGCATGTGGCACTTGTGTCTTTAACAACTACCAACAGCTGCAGATCAACTGAAGTCTATCAAAGCCAACAAAATCTTTGGCACACAAGGTGCAATGAGTGCATTTTTCAAGTGCACATGCAATCATTATGCATGCATGCACTATATGAAACTACTGTAATTGTCCAATGCACTCCTTCTGAGTCAACTACGTGATTACATTTTTATTATGTCATAAAATATTGGTAATGTATATTATTGATGTAAGAAAATCATGACTGCATGAACTTATTGTTCAGACATGGCCATAAAACAAGATCATCATGAGTTCCACTGTACTAAATAATTATATTAATTTTAAAATTTGAACATTTCTCTACACCCAAATCCAACACAAGCTAATTCTTGAACAGTACGTGTTTTACCTATATCGTTCATGACTGCATGATACATCTTCCCAGACTTGTGAACATTTTGCACAGCTTGCTAAAGAAGAAACATCAGACAAAATCATCTTTCTTAATATTCTACATTTCTAACCAGCTATATATTATTACTTGTAATGATTAAATTCTTTTATAATAATGGATGGAAGCTCTCAATGCTCTGAATGGCTAGAAGCTATGTTTATCAGAATGTATAAAATGTTCAAGGAAGTGCACATGCTATGATTAGACAGATGCAAGCTCTTTCTAACTCCATAAAGCATTATGCCTTATGTCACATGCATGCCTTGTTACAAGTGTTACATGTACAGTTATATTTTCTGCAGTCAAGGTCACTAGCATGCAAATATGCAAATGATGCAATACAGTAGCACAGAACATTTTACATTTTTTAGGAAATAGTAAACTGGCTCCTTGTGCATTGTTGAGTTATATAGTTGGAAGAAGTTGCTTGCAGTTACCTACCTGTGTGCACACTTCATGTTCCTCAAGGCACTTCTCCTGTGTTTTTGCATGTTTTGCCTTCAGTTGTTACCCAACCAATTACAAGTTTGGACCCACCCAACCAGCAACCCCACCAAAAGGATAAATAAATGTCACTCAAATTCACTAGTACCTAAAGTATCCTTTAGTCAGTATCCAACATGGATATAAAGCACCCCAGCTGTCTGTATCTCTTTTTGACCACATACCAAGGGGCAGGGTCTTCAGGGCTCCAAAAAAACTAAAATTTAAACTTTTGCCAGAAGTCTTAAGTTTTACTTGCCCCGGAAATTTTTACTTAAGATTAGTTCACAGGGGGCTTGTTCACATCTTGCCCATTGGGCAAGAGTGGGGAAAGTCACTTGCCCGACAAAAAAATCTACTTGTCCTGGACAACAGGACGGGACATTTTTTCAGCCCTGTTCTGTGGTTCAAACCAGTTTAATTTTTATTGACCTTTGTCTTAGATTCATTATTCACCGAATGCAAATATGGCCGTCCAACAATTTTTTGTTTGGACAGGTTCTCAAGAAAAGAAAAGCAATTGAATAATGATAAAGATCAGGTCAAAATAAGTCATTGTGTGCATTTTCAAGGCCATATTCTTATTTTAGGAGAAGTTATAGGCAATCAAAATTTTGGAAAAAGTGAGGATAGTCAGGATAGAATGACTTTTCTCGTACAAATGCTTAAAATTTCAGTGAGCCATAACTTTGCAACCGTTAAACCAAAAACATTCAAACTTTGCAAGATGATACACTTGGCAGCACTTGTTTACGTGATATCATTAATTTCTCTGAAAACTTGGCCAAACAAAAAACTGCCTGGCGGCCATATTTGCATTCAGTGTATTGATAATCTGCAGCAAAGGAAAACAAAATCAAAAGGGTTTGAAAATTTTCAAACCAAAGAAAAATTTGAACCTCAACATGGGTCAGTTTTTGATACATCCAGTGGTCTGAGTTATTCTGGGGTCTGAGGTCTGAGTTTTCTGCACACCCTATCATGAAGTCTTGAAAATTGTTTACTGAGATATACATGTTATTACATTTAACTTACCTCACAGTCTCCAAACAGATACTCAGGGTCATAAGGAATACCCTTTTGTTGAAAAAACTGCGAAACAAAATATTGCACAATGTTGTGAGCAGCAAATCCTCAAAGTTTCCAATTGCTAACTGCTGTTGAATCTGAAATGGCATTTATATTATAGCCTGCACAACGTCCAGTATATTTTAGAGCAAGAGAGTACTGAACAACAATATTTACACAGAATGGGTTAAAACAACTGCAAGCACACACATAAGGCAAGCATCCATTGAACATGCCAAAATAAGTAATTTCGTTGTAAGGTAAAGTCGCACACGAGCCACGATGGCCCACACGACCGGAGCTTAACCCTGTTTCTGTAGCATGAAGCAACTAGGAATATTGCTACTCCCCCCTGGATGGGATGCTAGTCCATCGCAGGGTTACCCCCAGCATTTTGTCGCCGGTACCCATTTATACACCTGGGTGGAGAGAGACAGTGTGGAGTAAAGTTTCTTGTCTAAGGAAACAACCACGCTAACCACTAGACCACCGTGCCGCCCACAACTTTGTTGTAAAGTTGCTCTTTAATTGCTAAAGAAAATCTTCTTCTTTTTTCTATCAATACCCGGCTCATGTTTACAATGTGCTACATAATATTATATAAGGGGAATTTTATCTGAAAATACTTAGACGATAATCAAGAAGTGTTCATAAAATCTCAGCAATTCAATTTTCACCTCAATAACATTGGATAGGAGAACCATCTCAGGATATGAGAACAGATCAATCATGTGATGCATGGTTCGTCTTGGACCCTGAATAATTAACAAACAAGGGATACAATTCTCTAATTATAATTGATTAAAAGACAAATGTGTGGCCATCATTATTTCAATAAAGGAGTACTGTCGCATAAAAAAGACTAGAGGTATTTTGTTGAAAAATAAAAAAAAATGTACACTGAATAATTAGTTTTAAACACTCATCTGTGGACAATATAATTTCTAGATTACAGGTTTATGAGAAGTGCCCATAACCCTCTTGTAACCGAGTGGCGCGAGCGGTCGGACGCCACAGCGGTCGGATGCCACATGATGGCAACACGACTGAATGAATTCTTGGGATGCAAGGAGTGGACTTAATGAACGTTTATTCCAAACACAAAGCTAAGTACAAAACGATTCTAACAAATACACGAGATAAAAACTAAAACGAATTTAACAAAAATGTAAAAAGAAACACAGCAAAACAAAATAGATGGGAATGAGTTACATTCTGCAACTTACCAGAGGTTTAGCCCCTCTAGGGAGCTGAGCTCCACGCTAACTCAAAGAAACCAAATTAAAACTACTTGTATTTATACGCAGGTAAACACATTTGCTTATGTGACAGGAAATGAGTCATGATTACAAAATGATTACATCACATCCTGATAACAGTGATTTATCAACGCCCGACTACGTAAATTTATACGACTAGTGTCACTAGTACACCTACACACAAGAGCCAATCCTACGAAATAACAATCCTACGCATATCTAAAAGATGAGTAAATGTAATCCCAACCATTAAGTGATTTAACCACCCATGTAATGCTATTAAACCAAAAACAGAACTTTCTAGACAGTGAGCGTAAACCGAGCTGCTCACCTCTGCATGCAACATATTGCATAACATGTCATGCTATGATAATGATACAAAATAAAACTAAAGTTCTGTAAACTGACTTGGAAAAATACATGAAAATACCTTTAAAAACGACCTAAAAATCCTCTTCAAAAACAGGCAAAGTGACACTGTCACACTCTATTAGCATATTTTCAGAATCAGCTCTATATACATTGAATAGTTGAATAGCAAAATATTTCTTGTTTTAATAGTAACATTGCGTTAGTGAGTTATAGACTGAGATTTTAATTTACAAAATGCTAATAAGATGATGTTAGTTCAGGACTCATTTACTTGTTTTCACCTCCAAGTACTATTTTTTTACGAATCAGTTGACTATTCACTGTTTATATTATTTTAGTATTTCTCAAATTATTGATTATCCTTCAGCTATAAACTGGGTATTGAAAAATTAAGTAGAAATAATACCAAAGTCCTGAATTGATGTCATCTTATTAGCATTTTGTAAATTCAAATCTGAGCAGGACTTCCATAACTCACTAACTTGAATTTAAAAACAAGAAATATTTCACTATTTAACTATTCAATGTACATAGAGTTAATTCTGAAATGTGTATAAAGGGTATGTTATTGGCACTTTAAGCCCTGGGACATGAACATACAAATTCTCCCTTAAGTGTCCTTAGTTTGTGTTAATTAGATGTGTTCCAGATAAGAGAGGGGTTTCAGATCAAAATCCTGACAAGGCTGGCTTCCCGACCTGACAAATCAAATGGCTAACTTAAAACGATTAAGAGAGACCTACAATCTATTGACCCCTTACAATTATACACCGACTGCCTGCCTTTGAAAGTTAACTCGAACACTGGTTAAGCCATATCCCTAAGCTGTAGATTATTAAAACTAAATACCAGCTCACAGTACTTAGCAGACAGTTAATTAGAAGTGTATGTTCAGACATTTACAGTACAAAACAAAATCTTGCTAAATTATATTTATTTACTAATATTAACAAGAGGCTCCAAGTAGCCTAAGTATACTCATGCGCATGAGTGAGAAAGTTTTATGGTACATTTTAAACAACTGATAAGAAGATGACCAACATGGAGAAGAATTACTCCTTTCATTCAGTCATTATTTCTGCAAACCATGTTGTTACTATTGAATGTTTTATTAATAAAAGAAAGCTATACCCTATGGCTAAGGAAGCCAGTGATTCTTCTGTGTGTTATATATACCTAACGTGAACATTAGCAAATGTAACGAGGGTTGTAGGAGACGGTGTCATGACACTTCAGTAACACTGTTTTGCTAACGCTATTCTTTAGAACCGAAAGTGAGGCTAGATGAAGTCAAGAAACCGGAAGTGTATAATTATGGAGAAGCTAAGAACTGGAATAATATGCACAATCGTGACACAAGAAAAACGGAGGGCAAACCTTAAATCATGCTGCTCTGCGCATGAGTAATAAATTCACTTGGTTAAACCAAAATCAAAGCACAGTACTAAGAAAGACTGATAACTTTAAACCTACATTGAGAAAATCTGATGGGTTGATCTTGGTTATAGCTAGATGTGTTCCTTCGTAAATTTTAAACACTTCTTCATTTGGCACAGCCTGTAATCCCCTAAGGAAACAAAAGTTGACCATCAGACAACACAGACCAAACATCAAACTGCTAATTAATAATCACATTTGAAGCTTGTCTTGTCATTAAGTCAACCTATTTTCCTTGTCATGTTACAGGGTTATACGGTGCAGGCCTGCATTTATGAAGAACATTGAGCCACCCTCAGGACATCAAATCCCGCTAATTTGCAGCTGTCAGGGTTTGCGTAAATGCTGTTGAATAAAGATTAGGTTTACTTTAAGAGATGCTATCAGTTAGCATCAGTTCCGAAACGAAGTCGGTGATCCCCCAATTTTTTGTCATTCTTGACAAGAGAACATGTAACTCTTTGTCTAGCTGCAGCAAACGTTTTACAAAAAAATTAATCTCAGAAAATTTTTGCATGAACATCCTTGTAGAGGAGATTTTTGTGTTGTGTTACACGTCAGCTAGTCATGTGACTTAGTTTTGGACTTTGACTCAGTCTTCGGCACTTAGGAGCGAGATCTATGGCTTTTACTACTGAATTAAAATCGTTGAGTTTATTTTAGTTGGTTTTGGAATCAACATTTTGATCCTTCGGCAGCCGGATAATCACATCAGTGGAGAAATTGGAGTGTAATTGGAACCGAAATTCAGGTATTTGCAAGAGACGCGTTCGAGCATGGAAACTTTCGGCGGGAGTATTAGTCTACCGATAAAATTGGAAGAATCGTAGAGGAAAAGATAGAAAAACTCAAGAAGGAAAAAAGAACCCTCAAGTCAAGTCTTACCAAGCATTTGAAGGAATTAGCGGGGGGAATGGTCGATGAAAATGCCGAAAAAGGAAAATATTACGAAGAGATGACAGGACATCGACAAGTGATGGGACAAATTATTGGAATTGTTGGATTTGCTTCAAACTTTGTACGGAGTGTGTGTATAACGAAACAAAGGGAGCTCAACTGTTTTAACGCAAGGTAACAGCAAGGAAATTGAAGGAAATTTCAACTGCACGAGCAACAGCGGCACATCGGAGGGCGCACATGGCAAGGATGGTCACATGGTCGATGCTAACAGACAGCTTGAGCGGATCCGAATTCCGAAGTTTTCAGGCCATAAGAGAGAATATCAGTCATGGTGGGCAGCGTTTTCCAGTTGTGTGGATGAAACGAATTTGTCACCACAGTTTAAAATGTTACGGCTCAAAAGTCGTTTAGAAGGAGAGGCAGCAGAAACGGTTAAAGGACTAGGTTACTCAGAGTATGAGTATGAAGCGGCTAAAGCAAGGTTGAATCCAAAGTATGGGGGAAACAGGCGACAGGTTCAAGCTCATATCAATGAGCTACGAAAAATGAGGCCAATAAATGCTGATAATCTAAGAGAGCTAGAAAGATTTGCTGACATAGTGGAGAGGACTGCAGGTTTCTCTAAAGGAAAATAAGCAGATTTCTGATCTGGAAGGAGTAACCTTGTATGCCTTCGTGCTAGAAAAACTTCCTCAGCCTCTACTCAGCAAGTACTACAGATCGATTAAAGAAAAGGGAAAAGCGGAGTCTCTCGATGTACTGCGTCACTGGATTGCGGAGGAAGCTAAGTACCAAGTACAAGCATCGGAAGTTAATTATGTTTTTTTTTTTCAGTGTTAGAAATGCATGAGGGAAGGGGTCAAGGTCTTATTTTGGGACTGCAGAAGAAAAACGTGATCGTCCCTGTAAAGTGTGCAACCAAAAACACCCAATTTGGAAATGTGATGTGTTCAAGGGAATGGAACATAGAAAGAAGTGGGACAAGGCGAAGAAGCTTGGACTGTGTTACCATTGTTTGGGAAAAGGGCACCTGGGTGAGTCATGTGTTTGTAGCAGAGTGTGGAATTGACAGATGCAAGGACCATCACCACCGGATACTTCATGAGGAGAAAGTACTGTAGCACCTGAGTTCATGGAGGGGAAGGCGGACATGCCTAGTAAGGAGGGAAACAAGTCCAGTACATTTGAAACAGTTCAAGAACATGAACAGAGGAGGATCGCCTTGCATACTGTTCTGGTCATCCTGAAACACAGGGACAGACGTTTGCATGTTAATTATTTCTTAGACGTGGGCAGTGATACATCCTATGTTAATGAGGATGTAGTGATGGAGTTAGGGATGGAAGGTTGGAAGGAGATTAGTGGTCATCAATGTTGCAAATGGTCAGAAGGTTGATCTCATGTCAGCTACCATGGAGATTGGATTGGAGAGTTTGGACGGTCAAGTAGACACAGTCATTGTAGCGAAGACGTCAAATAGTATTTGTGGAGAGATGAAACCAACCAACTGGCTTCAGATCAAAGAATCGTAGAAACATTTGAGGAACATTCCTTTTCCTGAGCTTGGAAAAAGGAGTAACATTCCTTTTCCTGAGCTTGGAAAAAGGAGTAAAATCAATGTTCTCATTGGCTCAGATTATTACAACCCGCTGTTTACCATGAAGGAGGTTCGTGGAGGCGACAAAGAGCCCAGCGCCAGACTGTGTCCATTGAGGAGGACAGCTATTGGTAGCATTGGTATGTCTGAGGGACAGGGAGCAAGTAACACTGGGTACCTTAACACCTATCGTATGAAGTGGTCAGAGAGTAATGATGGAGAAGTGAACAATCTGCTGAAACAATTTTGGAGCCCTGAGGCCATTGGGATCACACCGCTGGTGGAACGACCACCTTCCCCTGAAGAGAAACTAGCCTTTGACAAAGTGAACAAGTCATTCAGGTTTGATGGTGAGAGGTATGAAGTTGCCGTGTCTTGGAAACATAAAAGACCAGAACTACTGCCAAACCGACAGATCGCAGAAAAGCACCTTCGTACAGTTGAAAAGAAGTTAATTCAAGATGAGAAGCTGGCTCAGGCTTACCATTCGGTGGTTGAAGACTACTTAAGTAAAGGATATATCCAAGAAGTCCCACAAGATGAGCCGAAACTGCCATCAGAATGGTTTCTTCCACATTTCCCTGTGCACGTGGTATGGCCAGCGAAAGCCACAACCAAAGTTCGGGTTGTTTTCAACGGCTTGGCTCGGCAAAATGGAAAGAGTTTGAACAGTGAATCGCTACCAGGTCCTAAGTTGCAAAGTGACATTGTGGACGTTTTAGTTAAGTTTAGAAAGGAGCCAGTTGCCTTGGCCGGCGATGTGAGCTAAATGTATCGCCAGATACTTCTCAGACCTGTGGACAGGCCACTCCACAGATTTCTGTACAGGAACTTGGGCAGTGCGGATACACGAAGGGAGTACGAGTTCCAGAGGTTTATCTTCAGAGGGTGTTACAGCCCTTTTTGCATCCAGTTTACTTGGCAACAACATGCTAGACTCCACAAGGAGACTTACCCACTGGCGGCTGATGCAGTTTTAGAACACTGTTACATGGATGACCTGATGCCGTCTGCACCCACAGTTGACGAGGCGAACAAAACGAGAAAGCAGCCTACCGAATGGGGCGACTTGGCAGGGTTTCACATCCAGAAATGGATCATTCTCAAACGAACCGGACGTAATTGTCGACGTTGCGGAAGGAGATAGGACTTCTGAGATAAACTTAGAAAAGAGAGAATTGCCAACAACCAAGACCCTGGGTGTCCTGTGGGCTGCTATGGATTTCTTTAGACACTCTTGGCAGTTGGATGGATTCGAATTCACCAAGAGAAATGTTTTAAAGAGAACAGCAACAGTTTACAACCCATTAGGCTTCTTGTCACCTTACAATGTATGTAATCAGGTCCAAGTTGTTGATACAGAAAGCTTGGCTGGAGGCACGGGATTGGGACAAGCTGTTGCCGGCACATCATCAGCGAGAATGGACTAAGTGGTTTTGAGAGTTGGAAGACCTTGAACTCGTGAAAATCCCAAGGTGTTTGAAAGACCCAAGTCCTAAGGTGGAAGAGCTAAGCATCCATACATTCAGCGACGCTTCAGAGAAAGCATATCTTGAGGGGTCCAACCACCAAACCTCCTCTGCAGTTGCATTATCATCACTAGCAGTTTCTAGCAGTCTGGTAGCTGGTAGCCTCCTTTGCTCTCTTGGTTCTCTTCTGTTGTTGGCTTGTCAAACTTGCACTTTGGCCAATCCTGTTTTGACTTCTTCAGAAATTCGGGCCCATTCCACCATAGGTCAGCGCGTGCTAACTCCTCTACTGTCAGGCCTCTTGTTCCATGGTCTGCAGGGTTTACATTTGTAGGGACATAGCGCCACTGATCAGGTGCAGAAAACGCATGAATTTTCCCGCCACGATGGGCTATGAACAGCTTATACTCTCTACTTTGACCTTGGATCCAGTACCCAAAGTTCACACTGTCCACCCAATAGGTCAATCCATGTGTAGGTATCTTGACTGCTGAGCAAACTTGTCTTGTTAGCCATAATCTGATGAGTGCTCCCAGGAGCTCCAATCTGGGGATGCTTACTCCTTTCAATGGTTTAAGCCCAGACTTTGACATTAATCAATTGAGCAGTAATGCTGCCACCCTCATATACATGACATACGTAGACTACAGCTGCATACTCAAAGTGGTACTTCCTTACTGACACCTTGCGTGTAGGAGATGTTGTTGTCGTTATTGATCCTGGTACAGTGAGGCGGCAGTGTAATGTAGGGCGCATCGTGCAGACATACCCCAAGTCCTGACAGTCTTGTGTGAGTGGTGGACGTAAGGGTTAACGGCAAGACTCTAAAGTGACCAATAACTAGAATCTCCCCACTGAAGATTCGGGACACAGAAGCACAAAAAGATTTAGTGTAATAAGGACACTTCTGAGAACTGATAGAATTGATGAACTTTAAGCTAAGGTCAATTTCCGGTTTAAATGTATTCAAATTTCAGCTCCCCTCAGTCTGCTGTAATTCGGGAGGGGAAGAAATGTAGAGGAGAGTTTTGCATTGTGTTACACGTCAGCTAGTCATGTGACTTAGTTTTGGACTTTGAGTGATCAGTCTTTGGCACTTAGGAGCAAGATCTATGGCTTATACTTGAATTAAAATCGTTGAGTTCATTTTAGTTGGTTTTGGAATCAACAATCCTTAATATGATAATCTTACCTATAAACAGAACCCAACATGATGTTGTGGAAGGCATCAACTTTGAGTAAGAGACCCTGCAAGGCAAATAATTAAACATTTGCAGAGACTTTAATGAATAAGTGTTCAGTAAGTATTCTGTAAGAAAATGGCATTTGGAAAATTACAATCAACTTATCTTAAGGGAAAAACATTTACCGTAATATAATTCATCTTCCATATTAGCTTTTAGCAGAGGTGGCCCCAGAGGGACCAAAGCAAGCAATAAAATTGCAATTGAACAGCAGATGCAGACAATCCAATGAACCAATCAAAACTCAAAGCAAATACAAATAGCCTGATTGCTAAGCACGGGAAAACGTGTGGTCGAGCAATTCACAATTGCTTTTGGTTTTACTTCTGATTGGTTTAGAAAGTGTTGTAAGATTTTTTAGCCAGTTACAGAGTGTAGCAATACAAAACCAAAGCAATATTTATTGTGAAATTACTTTCTCAAACTCATTTAATTTAACAATTAATCAAGTTTGAACAACATAAGAATAGCAGTAGTTTGGAAACCCGATCTTAATTAGCATAGATTTTTAATTAGTAATTTTATGCCTTTGCTTTCTATGATTTGATCGCGGTGTATTTAAAGGTAAGCAGAATTGTTTCATCGTGTATCCAAGCATGGTTTGCGCCTCGTTTTCCAACCCCTTCTCTTGAAATAAGATATTGTATTCAGGGCTTGAAAAAAACTTAATTCCAGCTTTCCCTTTGGACAAGTAACTCTAAACTTTTGCTTGCCCCATGGCAGTTACATGTGAATACCAACGTTTACGCTTTTATTTTAAAATCATTATTTAGTCAGCGGACGGCTTGGCTGGGCCTTCCCCATCAGGCACATAAGCAGGAAAATTTACTTGCCCCATAGGAAAATCTGCCAGTCCCAGATGACTGGACTGCACTTTTTTCGAGCCCTGGTATTATATTGTCACTGTTTGGAAATCCCGATGAAACACTCTTCTTGATCGATGTTTGATATCATTTTTTTTTACTCTCTACTACCCATGCAAGTCCCTTCCTTTTCACCCCAGGTTCCAACCTGTGACACACCCATCACTGTTCAAAGCTACTTGTTAATACTTACACTGCTTGTGTCAAAATGAAGTCCTCTTATAGCAAAATCAGGGTCATATTTCATTTCCTCGATACCTCTGGGATACTAAAAGGTATTGAAATAAGTTATTTTACAATTTTGTAACAAAGTAATGCCAGCGTTGTTAATCCTTTAACCTCCCAAAAGTGCCAAAGAACAAAATTCATGAAAAATTCCAAATTTCATTTTGTAAAATATTGAAAAGCAAATGGTACCATGTAAAAGTACTGCTGAAGAGGTTTCATTTGAATGTGTAGTTCCAGAAAAAATCCATACCCACCCCATGGAAGGTCATTGGAAATTCCTAGGGGGGGGGAGGGGGTCTTAAAAGCCAACATTTTAGAAGCAAAGTATGAAGCTAAACTGGAATTTCCTGGGGGGATGGGGGCTGCTAAACAAAAAACCTTCCGTGGGGGGAGTATGGATATTTTCTGGAACTGCACAATGGTCACACCATTGGATTTCGTCAACAGACTCAAAAGTTAGAACAAATGGTACCATGCAAAAGTACTGCTGAAGAGATTTCATTTGAATGGTCACACCATAGGGTTTTGTCAACAGACTCAAAAGTGAGAATTTCATTACATGTCTCCATAACTGACTCTGGGAATAATAGGGTTAATTTTACAGATTAGGTAAACAAAACAGATATGCCTTTGCCTACTTTTGTCTGGAACCAATGACTGTTTAACTTTAGATGTTATTTTGATACATCTGTGGGAAGGAATATTTCCATATTGCCTGTTTTTACTTCCATGTCAATCTTTCCTTCGCTCATTTTAATGCATCTTTCCATAATTCGACATAATTTGTTTCATTTAACTTGTCAAATCAAAAAGCCATCATCAGATGATTTCTTTTCAATTTAAACACAACATTCTCAACTAGTTTTGTAAAATTTAATAATGAAATAACTTTTTCAACAATCAGTTTAGATTTCAAGTAATTTTTGCAAACACAAAAAGGATTGGATAGAAAACCATATAAAATCTTCAAATTGCTGACATTTTGTTTTGAAAACAGTAACTATCAAAATTTCCTGATGGTTTTGCAGGCCAATGTCTTTTTTAAATCATGCAATTTCCAGTAGTTTCAAAGAGCAAAATGGTAGCACAGGCAATTCTATTGCATTTATAAACATTTTTTGGTAATTTTGCATTTAAAGTACGCCATATTTTACTCTAGCCAAAATTATAATTTTATGTGTTTCTCCATTTTATAAGGTTTAAATAATTGATATATAACGGTTTGGGTGTAATTTTGTATTAATAATCTGAGTGTTGACAGGGCTTTAGTTAATGTGCGACAAGGTCAAACTCCTTGAGTGCAAGCTTAATGTTTAATTTCCAGGTTTCTTGCTGTAGCATGCAATTAAAAGTAATGCCACAATAAAAGCAACTTTGAAAGCATTTTTTTTTAGATATTTAGCCAAAATTGACATTAATTTACAACAGGTCCTCTGTTTAACTCAGCAGTTCTTACCCCATAAGTAGAAATCAGCTCCTTTACTGCTAACTTGTAAATAAGAAAATGCAGTGCATTGGAATAAGAGGCCAAGGTGTAATCATAATCAAAGCCATACACATCAATGTGCCGCATACCAAGCTCATTGTTGGCAAAGATGGCTTGCTCATCAACAAAGGTGGGCTTTGTTGACTCTATAGAAAAGCAGAGGTATACGTTAACTTTTCTGTACAGCTTTTGCATAACCTGCTGGCACAAGGTAGCATACATGCAGGGATGAAAATTTTATTCAAGTTGCCACATTTTATTTTAGGGGTGGCGAATGGTAAATCCGAGACTCGCCGAGTCGTCGAGACCCTTGTTTCAAAATCCGAGACCGCGACCACAGCTATGTTATAAAATCCGAGCCCGAGAACCAATGCAGGAAAAAACCGAGCCCGAGACTCAGTGCCAAAAATATCCGATTCGCCTATCAAACAACAAATAAGGATGAAGAATGAGAATGCTTGACAAAAGTATCCGAGACCTTGAGGAAAAAAATCCGAGACTCCGAGACAGAAAAAGCACCAGCCAAACGAGACGTCAAGACTTAAAACAAAAACGGCCCAGATTTCGAGACCGGACCAAAATTTTCCGAGACCCACGATTTTGAAGGTACCATTCGCCACCCTCACATTTTAATCTCCAAAATAGACCAAAACAGACCATAATTTCTTCCTTTTCAAGAATTGGCTTGTTTCTTTCTCTTGTTGTCTTAATGTTACTTTGTAAATAATTAAAGGTATTGAAGCATAGTTTAATGACCAAAACAAGGTCAAAATCACTGCGACACTGCCCATTTAATGTACAACTACACTCCTCATTCAAAATGGCAGCACACAGAAACCCCCGGACAAAGAGGGGGGTGAATAGGGGTATGAAAATCCGCCGATCCATGCTATTTTTTGGCTCAATCTGTCAATCCGACATTACTTTCGTTCAAATACAGATCTGCATTACTTTAAAACTTTCTGCAGTATAAATATACTGCACATGGGTATAAATATATAATTTTTTATTTGTTTTGTTTTTCTTGTGCAGTATTTAGAGTTTACTCAAAGTTGGTGAAACTGGAAAAATAATCAACAAAACACCAACATACCGTCCAAGGTCGACCAAAAAGTTGATGATCAGATCCACAAATCCAAACTTCTAGATAGACAAAGTCCAGAATCTGGGCCAAAATTTTCGGCTGATCCGCGATCCACGGTTATTTTCAAATCTGCGAATCCACTTAATTTATTGCTAAAATCCGCAATGCGTGCACTTTTCAAGGCCTAATCCGCCAATCTGCAAACCCATTCACCCCCCTCAACAAACATAATGAAATGCCATTGTTCTTCTTAAAACAGGGGTTTCAGATTATAAGAAAACAATAATTTTATTATATGTGGCTGCCAGCTGCTGGAAATGACTTCTGAAGACGAAGTTTCACCATAAGCTTATGTCACATAACAAAATGCTCCATGATCCATGGGATCTTTCGACAGCCTTATCGAGGGGTTTATCCACACTGTCATCTTGAACGTGGAGATCGCTCTGTGGAGAAGGTTGCAAAATTTGTATTTCCCGCCATGTTTCTTCCAGTTAGCCATGATCCCTTTAACAAACCCTACCCTTAGGGAGGGTTCATAATTTATGTTGAGGGGGAGCTATGTCGATTTTTAGGGGGGAGGAGGAGCATGATTTTTTCCTGTTAGGTTTAGAGGGGGGCTATCGAAAATTTCTCTTGATGTGTAAGAAGGTATAACGGGGGGGGGGGGGGGCATCAAAAAAGATTCAATAAAAACTGTCACCATGATTGTGAGTTTACTCATGTGTAGCAGAAGGATCTGTAAATGAAGTTTTAGTATAGCTGGAGTTATAAATAGCAGTCCATGTCAATGAATGTAAATAAACTCACACTGATGCTTGCTTTCTCAGAACATTTATTTGTAATTCTGTTTTCCTCTCTCCTCCTCCTTTGTGTCACTAAGAGGCTGGGGTGAGGGGAAAAGGAAATGCACAGGGGATTAGACGGGGAAAGAGAGGAGGGAGACCGCCCCTTTCACTCTATCCATCATCCCCCGTGCACTCATTAATTTTTATTTAAAATGTTATTCATGGGATAACAGTGGGAGCCTTTGCGGTGGTGAGAGTCTGTGTTGTAAAGTTTATATTCCAACTGGAGCGGTGGCGAATGGTACCTTCAAAATCGTGGGTCTCGGAAAATTTTGGTCCTGTCTCGAAATCTCGACAGTTTTTGTGTTAAGTCTCAACGTCTCGTTTGGCTGGTGCTTTTTCTGTCTCGGAGTCTCAGATTTTTTTTCCTAAAGGTCTCGGAGTCTCTGATACTTTTGTCAAGCATTCTCATTCTTCATCCTTGTTTGTTGTTTGATAGGTGATTTGGACATTTTTAGGACTGAGTCTCGGGCTCGGATTTTATAACGTAGCTGCGATCGCGGCCTCGGATTTTGAAACAAGGGTCTCAGCGTCTCGGTGAGTCTCGGATGTACCATTCGCCACCCCTAACTAGTGGTGAAGCTAGACAGCCTCAAAATGTGCGAACTTGTACAAGACTCAATGGAATGCAAAACTTGTTTTCCATTCTCAATAAACTAATTAGTATTTTTGCTTTTTAATTTTGAGACTAAAAATGTCTTTTTTTAGTTATCAGGGTTTTTGTTGTTGTTGTTGTTATTGTTGGTGGTGGTGGTGGAGGAGGAGGGGGGAGGACTCATGGTATTTTGCCCATAGTTGTGGTATATGAAATGAGAGGGGCCAGGAAAAAAACACACCAAATAATAGGGGGCGGGGGAGGGGGGGCGATTTCAAAAATTGCAAGGAAAAAAAATTTGAAATTGACATAGACCCCCTCTACATAAATTATGAACCCTCCCTTAACATTTCAAGACAAAAACTTGCATAACCAACTAAAAATCTTCTTGAGCATAAGATGGAAGCTCAAAATGACACTTTGAAGTTTGTACGACAGTGATGAATTTTGTCAATCACGGTTTAGTACTTTTTCACAAACAAGCGTAACCTTATTTTAAGACAACAATAAAAATAAACAATGAGCTTAAGTTTACAATGTAGAGGAGACCACCTACCATTTATAAAGCACTTTCGGTCAGTGTACACTTTTTCCAATTCTTCAACAGTTGCAGCAACCTTTGTGTGAACTTCACTTCGTACAGTACGTAAACTAACTTCTAATTTTGGGAAACTACGAACAAATCTCCCAAGTACACGACAGCCCGCCATAACTCGAGCATTGCGAGCATTGCACCATTAAGAAACCGAGAAGGATCTGGGAACGAAACGCAAATCATGACGTGACGCAATCAACACAAATGTAACGCAATACTAGATTTGTTTTGTACCGAAAAAAGCTTCAAACTTAAACTCTTCAAATAAAAACTCGATAGCAGATATTTAGGTGTAGTAACACCTTCTTCTCAAACCAACAACCACAAATACCAATACCGCAACATCGAGCGGGAAATCACGCTACAAAAAATGCTTCGCCACCACGAAGTCCACGAAGTATCCACGTGGGCCTCCACACGTGGCGACGCACAGGGGACCCAAACACTTTATTAGCTATAACATAATCTGATTATGTTGTAGCTAATAAAGCGTTTGGGTTCCCTGTGGGCGACGCGACTCTTCCAATAATTTTTCGCGCTCACTTTTTTTATCGCTCGCCCTTCGTAGCTCCTTCCCTACTGGTCTGAGAGATTTCTCCTGCTAGTCAATTAAGTTTTCGTACTTCGAAGAAAGTTCGAGAAAGAACTGGAAAGTGAACGTCATGCATCATGCAGATCATGAATAGGCAATTTTCATGATCGTTTGCTGAAAGTATGCCCTAATAAATTACTGAAACACCTTTGAATGCAGAAATCCACACGACGCAGAAATTAAACTTGCCGGTAGTTGCCGGATCTTCTTTGTGAAAGATCTCGTGCCAGGCGTCACTTGAATGTGGAAATACAAAACTGAATGCAAGGCTGGCACTACGGCAAAGGGCAGAAAATGTATTACTGAAACTATATAACCGCAGTAACAAGAAGGCATATTTCCTGGAAATCCTCACGTGGGGAAGGAGGTCTGACCAATGGCCCCCTACCCCACTCCTCCGGAATTTTCAAATTTAAAATACAATCCTTATTTTTATGTAAAAAGGGCTTGAAGCCCAGGAAAACAAAGGAAACTGACCCTCATTCATCTCGAATTTCCATTACCTATAGGGGAGGTATGGATATTTTCTGGAGTCACACAACTTAAGTCAGTATATAAGAAACAAGCTACAGTAACGTGAGAAATAAAAATTTACTCTTCAAATTCTTGTAAATGACTGTGAACAAGAACCAATAATCATTGAGCCCCAACTACTTATCAGTTTACAATTAATAACTAAAAGGCATTTCACTACATGGGATTACTGTAAGTCTACTGTAAACAACAAACATGTAAATTTTGTTAAGCTATGGAAATTCCATATTGTCCAACAGATAAATTTGTATTCGACATTTCTATGTGGAATTCCTGTGAACAACAAACTCCATGTATATATGGATGTGATTATATTAAATATAAATGAAAAGCACAAAAGCCTATTTTTCTCTTAACGTGTTTAAGTGAAATAGTTTGAAAACACATTTCCTCTGCAATTTTCTCACAAGTCTCTTGACTTAAAATATCTGAGAACTTATGTCATGTGAAACAAATCAAGTCACATGAATAAAATCATATGTTGGAAACTGTGCAGTTTAAGGATTAAACATATTCTACTTACTAGTAATTTCAATGTGAAAATGAGTGCTGGCGAAGGGGGATAAAACAGTGGGAAGTGAATTGAAGATTAAACAGCTCCGGTAAATTTTTCCAACTTTTCAAGATCCCGGATGTTGTTCCAACACGGCCGCGGGCGAAGACACGGCTCGGCCTCGATGCGCTGTAAATGGTACGCGTTTTGCATTTAAACATAAACTAATGGAGATTTCAATAAATTTAAAATTTTTCGAAAGAAGATTGTGTTGTTCATTTTTATGTGTTTGTTCATTCATTACATAGATTGAAAAGCGATTTTTTTTGTAAACAAAACAAGCCTTAGATTTTATACTCGCGTGGCCTATGCAAATATGTTTGTGTATTTCGGCAAATCGGTTTCTCGGGCATTTTTGGACAAGCAACAACTGTATTTTATTCGGAAAATAGTCGTAATAGTTATTCTAGACGGAGAAAAAGTTGTTTTTGTGAACTTTTGTACGGTCTAAATGTACTGTGCATACGGTCGGGTGATACTGTTTTTGAGAAATGCTAAAATTGAAATATAGCCCGGTCGTCAATCTTAATTCTTGTGTTTCCGACCTTTCACCTAAGTTAAGTTTCATCTTAGTTAAGCTTGTTCAGCGGGTCTTCAGAGGGCTTCGCTGTTAGGCTAAGCCTAACTACTGATATATTACAGTTGAGTGGTTCGCTTCCACGAGCGATGGACATTTTGAATTGCTTATAGCAAGCAATCATTCGTGACCATGATGAATAATTTCACAAGCAAATGAAGACATTTAGCAAACATTTAGAAAATAAGTACCTTTTTTTCATTTTATTTGTTTCCACAATCATGTATTTACAACCCGATATTTTAATTTAAGTTAGTAAAAAATGTAAATAATTAAATAACTAGCAATAAAAGTTACAGTTTATAAAGCACATTGTTTAACATAATTGTGGACTTAATTATTTAAAAGATTCATTTCCTCAAACATTCTCCATATTTTTCTAAAGAAATTCATATTATTTGATTTAAAAGAAATATACTTTTTGGTTTGATATTTATTTAATAGAATTCTTTCAAAGTGGCAAAAAGATGGTTTCGTTTCTTTACACCGGCAAGTCCCTACTACTGCACCTCGAAAGCGAACGCGTCTGACAGCGTGACAGATTCTCACGTGGATTGTCGAGTTAGACAGTTCAAATGGACAGACTGCAAATCACAGTAGTTGCTAAAGATATATATATATATCTGTGTCGTAACTGTTCATCACTAGGATGTCCAAAATGCGTGCAATTCCACAATTGGTTTCGGCTCCATTAAATCCTATACCAATTGCAGAACATTTTAGGAGGAGCCACCCACAATGTGAGCACAGTCATGGACAACACAAATAAGTAAGGAAAATAATGCAAAGTTGTCGCGTTCGTTGTCACGGTTGATTGATTGCGTTGCGAAGCAAAATGACAGACGTTGCTAGGCGACAGTGACAATAAGCCACTGCGTATGCACCCCATCTTACATCCGACAAAATTATGGATTTTTTCCTCTATTGCCAAGAATAGTGTGCTGCCTCGCTAACGCTCGCCAGCAATAATTCAACACATTGATACACTGCCCAAATATGGTCAAAACGTTATCGATATGCGCTATGTCTACATGACGTATATCCAACGATGGCGGTAAATTTCGCATTTTGACAAGAGAATGCAAAAATGACGGACCGGCCTCGATATTTTTTCTTCAAACTGTGCTTTGTTATCAATGTGTTGAATTATAAAACCATTATAACACTCAAGCTTGCGTGATATTGCCTAATTTTAGCTAAGAATTAGGCGATATCACGCGCGCTTTCGCGCTATAATAGTTAAATATCAGAGTTACCTGAGTCTGACTCAGCATTTGTGTCTGATCCAGGCTCATCAAATATGCTCCACTGTTTTTCAAACTCATCACTACACAAATTCTTCTCACATCCTTGCTGTACACGTTTTTTCTCTTCAGCTAACTTCATTTTCTTTTGCTCACTTGCCTCAGAAAGCTTCATATTGTGCTGCTCCTTCTCGAATCACTCTTCGCATCTTGCTGTTGGCACACCTCTTTTGAATCCTGGCCTTTAGAAGGCATCGTTGTCTTGTTCTTAACTTTCTTTCTTTCCTCGTTTTGTTTGCTCTTTTTCTGTTTCCATTTTATAATGATCCTTTCAAACTTCTCAGTATCAAACTTATCAGCAAAGGTTGCCTTGAGCTTATCAACCCTCCCCTGGTCTGCTTTAAGTTGCTCTTGCAATACAGTGATTTTAGCAATCGCATCATTAAACACTTGTTAGCTTCTTTGGTTTTCACCCTTCCTTTCCCATCCACATTTTCCGACAGCCTACCTTTTGCTAACTTCATAGCATCCAATAATTTGTCCATCAATTCATTCAGCTTCGTGTCACAGGGGGCTTGTGCATCTAAGTGAGAGAACTCGAATAGCTTCGAATGTTTATACTTGATAAGAGCTGGCCTTTAGGATATCTATTTTTTAATTCGCTCCACTTTAACCACGGAAATGACTTTTCCTAATTTCATATACACCATTCTTTTGACAGATCTTCATCACGGATGGATACATAATAGAATATAGAAAGCCTGCGCTCTCTCTCCCCTCTCGAAGGTTCAGGAAGCCACTGTTCTTTTCGTAACACATTTGTAGAATAAAGTCATTGTTCAGATTGTTCAATGTTCATTTCAATGAATTTGGCCGGGTGAGCGTACCATGCCTACCATAATTTGCAATATCTTTTCTCTTTAGAGACCCGGATAATATCCTCTCCAGTGGAATCAAGAAAAACAGTTTGGTACTAGCATTAGCATAGGGACATAGCAATAGTGGAGTAACATTGAATATTTTTCATCATGTTCGCTACATTGTAGATTGGCACCATTTTTCCTGATAAAAATTGATTTTCAAATCCTCGATTCATCGTAACAAAATGGAAAATAGAAGCAAATATATTTTCTTAATTATTACTGGAAATTTTGTTGGAAATTTTGATTAAAAAAAGTTGTTTGCAGGGGGACCGAGACACAAAAAAAATTAAAAATTGTTTGCAGCAGGTGGCGCATATAAAAAATGTTAATGAAAATTTTCAAACTCCATCTTGGTGCCCCTGATCGAGTGGGGCACCAAGATGGCCGCTCCATGCATTTCTTACTAAAAATGTCTAGTACTCGTTCGCCTATAACTTTTGAATTAAATGCTTTTGCGTTTCAAAATTTGGCCCAGATGTGTAGCTTTAAACTCTCTACAATTTCATAAACATTTTGGATCGAAATCTGTTGTTTAAAATCATAATTATATTTCAGTATAAAAATAAAGAAAATCCATTTGCGTCATACAAATTTTAGGAAATTTTCGTGCTTAACCAATCAGAATAGCAGAAGACAATAGGTAATAATTTTGCTTCTTTGATGAAGTTCCCCAAATACAATATCTTTTAAAAAATGCATGTCGTGCGAATGGGTCTCAAACTAGTTACTTGAAAACCTTAAAAAAATTAGACAAAATGAATCTTGAACCTTAACTTTCTAGCGGTTTTGAGTCTAGGCCAATGAGATCACATCGTGCATTGCCGTTCAGCACTTTCCTTCTTATGCGGATCATTACTTAATGCTTCTGAATTTTGATATGACGTAAGTGAAACCAAGAATATTTATCTAATTTGCCTTTCCGCAGTGTCAGCTCATGACGTTCTTTTTCCGTACACTATTCTTGGACACAAAAATTGCGGTTTCTTACGCTTTCGAAGGCTTGGGCGCCTCGAATAAGACAAACTGTGATCTAATTATGGTGGTTATAGTAATTCGAATTCAGGAGCTTTTGTTGCAACAGGTTCGTGCACCATCCAAAGCAGCAACCACAAAATCGTAATAAACTCAATTCTCTCAGTATTTAATACACTTTGTTTGCCCCCCAAATTTTGCATAAACTATTGTTTGTAAATGCTCTTGGGAGGACTGCATATTCGCAAGAGCATTTCAAAACAATAGTTTATGCAAAATTTGAGGGCAAAGAAAGTTTATTATCCTGGGGAGGGTGGGGGGTACTCCCTATAATGGGCTATACGGGGATGTTCTACGTAGTATCAGCTTTGCTCACTATGTTTGTATTACTCTTTTTGGCTGATCAGATCTTCTATAGATCCTACGTATTCCAGCAGCATTTTCGTTCGCGGTCCTTTGCTCCTTGTTCTACTATACGGGGATGCTCCGCCCGGAAGGGGTACCTTTTTGAGGCTGGAGGTATATGAAAGGGTCGGGATTTCACGAGTTGAAGTATATGAAAACGTAGGGATTTCACGAAGAATAGGAACTGGGTAGCAAAAACATGAGTTGAAGTATGAAAAAGGTAGGGAAAACTACCATGCAAAGGCTATATGAAAGGGGTACCATTTTCAATGAAAGGTATATGAGAGGGGTACCTTTTCTGTCAAAATCGGTATATGAAAGGGTAAGGGTTTGGACCTCGGAGCGGAGCATCCCCGTACAAAACTTTGTTGAGTACCCCCCCCCCCCGGGATGTATTATGGGCAATTCGAAAATAGAGAATTCCTCATGCATTTTTCAGGTATCGTCCGCCGTTATTAGTCGTTGCAATTCGTTGGCAATTTTGTGCAGCCGCTCCTCCCCACAGGAAAAATCGGAGAAGGGGCTTCTACGATTTTTCCTACAGGGAGGGGGTGGCTACCGAAGCGTATTTTTGGAACCTTCTGTAAAAAAATGACGCGATGGCTCGTTTTGGAATCCTTTCTCTTTTTACAACGGGATCGAGGAAAGTTACGTAATGAACATGATTACGCTGCAATTTTCTTTCTTTCGTATAAGATTCTCCAACTTTTTTCAAGCCGATACGACTGAAAAATTGACATGTTACTTTTTTATTCTTCTTTCTTATCCTTCAAAAGGTAACCAACAATGACTTCCGCAACACCAAGAAACACTCTATTTAAGGTCAAGCCTCGTTCAGTAACTTTCTAGATCTTTCTGGGACCTTCTGTGTAAAAAAAAATGACGTGTTCCTCTATTTGGAATCTTTCATTTTTTTACAACAGGATCGAGGAAAGTTACGTTATCATGATTACGCTGCAAGTTTCTTTCTTTCGTATAAGTTTCTCCAACTTTTTTCAAGCCGATACGACTAAAAAAATTGACATGTCAGTTTTTTTATCTTTCTCCAATTTTTCCTGAGGGGAGGGGGGCGGCTGTACACACAGTACACAGGCTACTGGGAATGAATTCTGGTATAGTTCACTGCCACGCAGCGTAGCTCTTCACAACCTCTTTTAGGGCTAGGGTTCATTGTTGTGTTGTTTGTTCTATTGTTTTCTCAGCAAAGAAATGACGCTATTGTGTAAATGGCCCATTGCGTAATTTTTCCGTTAAAAGATATGACGTAATTTTCTTCCAGAAACTTCCTGAAAGTTCCAGGACGAGGCTCCACTGGCATAAAAGTGGAGCACGTGGGCCTTTGCGTAATAGTTTAACGCGTCGACAACGAAGCGTCTTTTAGAGGTTTACCGCTTTGGAATTTTGAGTTTATCTACTTTAACATGCCTGCACCAGCCGTAGGAATCGATCTTGGTACAACTTATTCTTGTGTTGGCGTTTTTCAACACGGAAAAGTCGAAATTATCGCCAATGATCAAGGAAATCGAACCACTCCGAGTTATGTCGCCTTCACCGACACGGAAAGACTCATAGGCGACCCTGCAAAAAATCAAGTCGCTCTAAATCCTTCAAATACCGTGTTTGGTGAGTTTGTTCTTTTGGTATGGTTATAAAAACTTTAACTGAACATTTTCAGTGACAAAGGTGATTTCAGGTAGTTATTTTTCAAGCATAATCGCTCGCTCGCCGGTTCGCGATTTAGAAAGTGCTTACGAAATCAATTTCTTATTTCAGATGCGAAGCGTCTTATCGGCCGAAAATTTGACGAAGAATCCGTCCGAGCTGACATGAAACACTGGCCTTTTAAGGTATGTTATGTTAGTGCGTTAAATGTGTATCTTTCTCTAGAAGACAAAAGTCTATAAGCTTGACTTCTACCCTTCCTTGCTTTAAATTTCCCCATAACCCGTTGTGTGGAATTTAACCTTGTTGTATTTTTTACTCAGGTAGTAAATGATGGAGGAAGACCAAAAATTCAAGTTGAACACAAAGGAGAAACTAAAACATTCTTTGCTGAAGAAGTAAGTTTATTCCTCCTGTCATAGCATCGCCATTTAAAAACCATGTGCTTTCTCTAGGGAAACTTGCAAAGCAACTACATGTACTTCTCAAATCATTCATACATCATACATAAGCTTACATTTTGTTTTAATACTGTAGATTTCTTCAATGGTTCTGACCAAAATGAAGGAAACAGCCGAAGCTTATCTTGGTGATAAAGTTACAGATGCTGTTGTTACTGTGCCGGCCTATTTCAACGATTCTCAGAGACAAGCCACCAAAGATGCCGGTAAGTTTAATTTCCTGAACAGAACGCGATAGTCATTTTGTTTGCTTTGACATCATACAGTGTACAGCTAAACAGTGCAAATTTCACGGAGATTTAATGTAGAAGTGTTGCCTCCATTAAAGATTTTAGAACTGACTGGAAATTGTTCTCTCAAATGTGAAAGAACCATCCCGAAGAAAAGTTGCATAGACATATAAGCTTTCAGGAAATTGATATCTTAAGGTGGCTCGATGGTGTTTTTTCTGTGCCGACCACTCTTTTTCAATCACGTATTTGGAAATCTTATTCAGTATTTACCTAAATACTCATGGCACACACTTACTAGGGAAAAATTGAAGTTTCCATTTCAGTTGTATTTTTTTGCGATCGAAGCGTCCTTGGCAACGATACGTTGCTAGGCGTAGTTTTACTTGTGAGGCCGCCGTCGGCCTGTATGAGAAATTTTGGCAAATCGCTCTTGGGGACTGAAAGAGTACCACAATGCACACATTTTAGCCAAGTTTGGTTAACTTCTGTGAGAGGATTTTTGAATGGCGCGAGTTTACTTATTTTAGGGTTAAATTTGGTAAAATATCAAAGTTTGTTGTATTTCACCCCAAACTGAGAGATCGAGGACCTAATGCCGATTTCAACTTTACTCATTCATAAGAACAACTGTTATACCTTATTTGTTTGGCTCTTTTGGCGGATTGACGGTTTTCGATTTTTCCCTGTGCCGAGTTATAATAATCGAAATTTACGATGTTTTTGCAACAAACGAGCAGAGAATCTTCTGACCTCGCTTATTTTAAAAATCTGAGATAGAATTTCCCAAGAATAAGCGAACTATAAATTTGGACCTTCTTTTACTTAGTCTCCAAATTTCGTGTTGGTTGAAATGCTGTGAGACTTGTACGCTGAACGTCGAGTTGGTAACATGCGCGCTAGTATTTTCAGAGATTTCTTGTTCTCCGAGATGTTTACAATTCATGATTTATTCTGCATATTTCATTGTTCTGAAATGACACCTGCAGGCGAATTCCAGTCTAGCACGGGCGGAACCAAAACGCTTGATTAACTTCCGAAGACCTGCCGATTATGGTAATTCATCAGTCCTGGCAATGTGTTCATGAGATAACAGGTGAGCTGTGAACATCAACGTTAAACACGTAATTGACCTAAAAATAGCAAGAGCATGCCGCTAACAGAAAACAGAAATTTTTACTCACTGTCAAGGCAGCAATTATTTCCCTTATTAAAAGACGTGAAAAACGCTACAATAAGCGTGTCTAACAGAAGATTTTATTACCATAATCGGCAGGTCTTCGGAAGTTAATCAAGCGTTTTGGTTCCGCCCGTGCTAGACTGGAATTCGCGTGCAGGTGTCATTTCAGAGCAATGAAATATGCAGAATAGATCATGAATTGTAAACATCTCGGAGAACAAGAAATCTCTGAAAATACTAGCGCGCATGTTACCAACTCGACGTTCAGCGTACAAGTCTCACAGCATTTCAACCAACACGAAATTTGGAGACTAAGTAAAAGAAGGTCCAAATTTATAGTTCGCTTATTCTTGGGAAATTCTATCTCAGATTTTTAAAATAAGCGAGGACAGAAGATTCTCTGCTCGTTTGTTGCAAAAACATCGTAAATTTCGATTATTATAACTCAACACAGGGAAAAATCGAAAACCGTCAATCCGCCAAAAGAGCCAAACAAATAAGGTACAATAGTTGTTCTTATGAATGAGTAAAGTTGAAATCGGCATTAGGTCCTCGATCTCTCAGTTTGGGGTGAAATACAACAAACTTTGATATTTTACCAAATTTAACCCTAAAATAAGTAAACTCGCGCCATTCAAAAATCCTCTCACAGAAGTTAACCAAACTTGGCTAAAATGTGTGCATTGTGGTACTCTTTCAGTCCCCAAGAGCGAGTTACCAAAACTTCTCATACAGGCCGACGGCGGCCTCACAAGTAAAACTACGCCTAGCAACGTATCGTTGCCAAGGACGCTTCGATCGCAAAAAATACAACTGAAATGGAAACTTCAATCTTTCCCTAGTAAGTGTGTGCCATGAGTATTTAGGTAAATAATGACTAAGATATCCAAATACAAGATTGAAAAAAAGTGGTCGGCACAGAAAAAAACACCATCGAGCCACCTTAAGTGTCCATTTTCCAATCTCGGGTGTGAATTCACATTTAAAATACGGGCCCATGAAACCCCCTTTGATAGCAGCAAACATTCAAAAACAGATTCAAAATTCTAGCTGATATATGGCAAAAGGTTTAAATACCCAACTTGCCATTTCATTTTTATGGTGCGGTACATTTTCACTCCAACAAACTTTCAGTGCAACCTCAGTGCTTGAAAAAAAGTCCCATCTGGGTCAAGAAGGTTTTCCTGTGGGACAAGTAACTTTTCCCGTTTACTTGCCAGGCAAGCTGTCCGCCTGATTGATTTATGATTTTCAAACAAAAAAAGTAAACTTTAGCAAGCACAACAGTTTTGTGCAGTTTTAGGCAGTTACTGCCTAGGGCAAGTGAAATTAAGGGTAGCTTGTTCAAAGGGCAAGCTGGAATCCTGTGGTTCCCCCCCCCCCCCCCCAAGCCCTGAGTGTGTCATAGCCACAAAATTAGCACTGGTATATCAACAAAATTCACATTTGATTTACACGCTTGAGGCTTTCACTCCCAGAGTCAATTATTAGAGATGCGGTATAGTTCTAACTTTTGAGTCTGTCAACAAAATCCTATGCTGTGACCATTCATATGTAACCTTTGGTAGTATGGAACCATGTTTCTAACCTGTGAAAATGCGCAAGCGTAATGAATGGGTTATCGGTAACGGTGGCTAATTTGCTCACTCGCTCCTTCCATCAGCTGTAAACTTAGTGACATAATGCTTTGTTACGAATGTGTTTCCTAATAAGAATAACGTGAATCCAGTGATAACAATGACTAATTTGTTGTAAACGAATATAAACAACAAGCTTAAAGGTGTTTCACATTTGGAGTCTTAGATGCAACATTAAAATCAATCTAAAAGGTCGATTTTCCAATCAAGACACTTGTTTTGATGCGAATCTACCTTAAAATAATAAAATTTAGTCTTAATTGAGCACATGTTCCTTGATGGCCTAGTGGTCTAGTGCCTGGATTCACAGTCAAGGCTCCGGGTTCAATTCACACTCAAGACACTTTTTTTTTTCTCTCTTCCTTTTTTGTTTCTTCAAACTGGACATTAGGAAAGTGATTTACTTTTTTTTGCATTCGTCAAAAATCCTTACGTTTAATTTTAAAAAATACCGAACCATATCAGTGGTTAAACATATCTTACGGCAATACTACGTTACGTGGGTTGGCTCTTAGGAGCCTTTGATTCAATACTTTACAAAAAAAATAAATTTGCGACTTTTCTTGAATTCTGAGTTTGGCACTCTTGAGAGTTAAAAGGTAAAGCAACTCATGATAACACTTCTGTTCAATATGCTCGAGCAAGCCAGTGATCTGATTTGTAGTGTGACGCCAGATAAATAATATTTAATAACATTTAATAATATTTCTATAGCTCAAATAAACATGTACATATGATCAAATGCGCTTAAAAATACAAAAGCATTTCACTGTCTTTGTGTACCATTTCACTTGGATTCACTCCAACATCATGTCTTAATTTGACTTGATGTAAAATACTATTGTTGACATGCTAATGTATTGACTCAGATCACAGAGCTGTTATCATAAACATTGCAAAATAATACACTTAGAGTACTGTTCACATGCATTGCAGCATAAAGCACATGTAGTGCACTCAGTTTACAGGCATTTCACGAAATCCTTCAACTGGAAATCATTAAAAAGTGTGTGGAAACAGGGCAAAACATTTGCGTCCCATTTCAGCCATTTGTATCCTGAACCCTATTGAATTCTCTCTCTTGCTTCTTATCTTGAACAGTGCTGTATACTACAATGAACAATACCATGATTAAATGATGAAATACAAACTATTTTCCTTTGTCTCGCAAAATAGAAAATATTTTTACCTTGTGTTGTGCATAAGTACAATGAATGAACATCAAAACAACCATGAAACGTTTGATTTGTAAGCAAAATTGGAACCATTTCAATTTAAAGTCGCATCATGACTTCAGGCACTTGTCAGACTTGGCTTGTACGAGACATTCTTGCCATTAAAAATGATAAACCTCAGATGAAACTTACGTTAAAAAATGGATGTTAGTGATGACAGTGAATAAAATAAGCAAAATAGCAAAATTTTCTCTTATCAGTGTCAAGCACATTGTATAAATTTGCATAAACTTCCCGTGAAATGCCAGAAACTCCTTCTGCATCAAATAGTGTTAAAATCGTTGTTAAGTTATTCCATGAAAAGCTTTTCTTTTGTTTTATCCTCAAGAAATTTCAACATTGCAAAAACTTAATGATCAAGTGTGGTTTCAAGTTTAGTTTTTGCTCGAGAAGCAGTTAACTGGTGCCAAATACACATGCACATTTATATCACAGACTTGTGAAAAAGCTTTCATCACAGCAAAACACCTCATTCGCTGACAATGAAAGTCTTTCTTTCAAGATAATTGACTTGTAAAGCGTAAGGTAATATTTTATACATATTTTCTTTCACAAAACTAGTATTCACTTTGTATTTCACTGTTTTAAGCTGACTGCTCACAAATTTAAATACTGACATGGAGTGCTTGTGGTGATGGCAGTGATTGTTTAAAACATGATAACTCTGGTTCTACAAGGTGCAAGAAAGTGCCTAAAAAGGCAAAATGTTGTTTCTATGAGGTCCAAATCATGATGCTATTTATTTGGATGTACCTTGGAACTATTTTGCAGTGTTGTGATTTTGTTTCCTTCCATTGTGTAGAACATTGAAAGTTTGTGTTTCCAAAATACCCACATTTGAATAAGGACACACGTGCATTTCAATCAAAAAAGGATTTTTGTCTTGTCTAAATACATGTGTAATCGGGCTTTTCAGTTATGCATAGGTTAAATGTGTGTACTGCATGGACTTCGCACGCATTTTATGGGCATGAAGGTGCTGCAATGCATGCAATCGGTTCTGTAATGTCCAACTATAATTAAGAGTACATGTGAGTGAAGCCCTTAGAACTTTATGGGAGGCAGTGTGGTCGAGTGGTTAGGGCGTCGGACTTGTAATCCGGAGGTCCTGGGTTCAAGTCCCCCTTTGACCACTTGCTGGAGTTGTTTCACGGCAGACCCGAGTTCAACTCCTTGACCATGCTTGTAAAATAGCCAGCTGGTTTGCCTCCTGCCAGTTGGGATTTTTAAAATGTTATGTTCTATTTGAATATTTGTTTCTTTATTTAGTGTCCCCAATTAGTGCTCGCACGCTAAATACCTTGACACTTAAATAAAGTGATTATTATTATTATTACCTTTGTACTATCTTCAAATGATTTCCGTATAGTTTATTCTTCAAGCAGTTCCCAGGGTTGTGCTCTAGCAGCACCTGGAGACCTTGAGCTACTAACTTTTGTCTCTGGGTAACTAGAAAATATTACTTCTTGAATGAAGTTTTAAGTGTCAGGCACATAGTTAGAAGCCTTCTTATGATTCTTCTAAGAGCACAACCTTGAGTTGCATTACCTTATCAGAATTCAATTAAATTGAACGTTTTGTTGGGGTAAAATTACTATAAAAGTTGTTACAACAGTGCACTAATCTGCTGCCATACATTTTTTGTAGGAATAATTGCTGGCCTCAATGTTCTCCGCATAATCAATGAACCTACTGCTGCAGCCATTGCTTATGGACTGGATAAGAAATCGGGTGTTGAACGCAATGTGCTTATTTTTGACTTGGGTGGTGGTACGTTTGATGTTTCCATTCTCACCATTGAAGACGGCATCTTTGAAGTGAAATCAACTAATGGAAATACCCATTTAGGAGGTGAAGACTTCGACAATCGCATGGTTGACTATTTGAAGATGGAATTTAAAAAGAAATACAAGAAAGATATCTCTGGCAACAAGCGGGCTATGCGTCGTCTGCGCACTGCAAGTGAAAGAGCAAAGAGAACCCTGTCTTCAAGCGCTCAAGCTAGTGTGGAAATAGACTCCCTCTTTGAGGGCATTGACTTTTATATGTCAGTTAGCCGTGCTAAGTTTGAAGAGCTTAATAGCGACTTGTTCCGTGACACTCTGGAGCCTGTGGAAAAGGCCCTGAAGGATGGAGGATTTCAGAAAAATCAAATCCACGAGATAGTGCTTGTTGGTGGCTCAACTCGCATCCCAAAAATCCAAGAGTTGTTGTACGACCTGTTTAACAAGAAGAAGGAACTGAACAAGAGCATCAACCCTGATGAGGCTGTGGCTTATGGTGCTGCAGTACAGGCTGCCATCTTAAAAGGAGACAAGAGTGAAGCAGTGTCAGACCTTCTGCTTCTGGATGTGGCACCCTTGTCCCTTGGTATCGAGACGGCTGGTGGTGTTATGACACCCCTTATTAAACGTAACACCACAATTCCAACAAAAAAGAGTGAAACTTTCACCACCTACTCTGACAACCAACCTGCTGTGTTAATCCAGGTGTTTGAAGGTGAACGAGGCATGACAAAAGACAATCATCATCTTGGAAAGTTTGAGCTGACTGGCATCCCTCCTGCTCCACGTGGTGTGCCACAGATTGAAGTCACATTTGATGTTGATGCCAATGGAATCATGAATGTTTCTGCCAAGGACAAAAGCACTGGGAAGGAGAACAAGATTGTCATCACAAATGACAAGGGTCGTTTGTCTAAAGACGACATCGAACGCATGGTCAAAGAGGCAGAGCAGTTTAAAGCAGATGATGACAAGCAGCGTGAGAAGATTCAGGCAAAGAACAGTTTGGAAAGCTATGCTTACAACATGAAGAGCACGGTGGAGGACGACAAGGTGAAAGACAAGATCAGTGAAGAAGACAAGACAGCCATTACAGAGAAATGCAAAGAAGTGATTGATTGGTTGGATCAACATGATTCTGCTGAAAAAGAAGAGTATGATGCCAAACAAAAGGAGTTGGAGAAGGTCTGCAACCCTATAATCACCAAGCTGTACCAGAGTGCTGGAGGGGATGGTGGAATGCCAGGTGGTATGCCTGCAGGAGGCTTCCCTGGGGCACAAGGTGCAGCACAGCCTGGAAGTGAAGAATCTACTGGGCCTACTATTGAAGAAGTGGATTAAATTGTTCTCTTACTGGTGACCATTGAAAACTGTTAGAAATATTTAATTTGCTGTTAAAAAAAAAGTTGTCACGAAAAGGCCAGGTGACTTGGTAATGCACTATTGAGTTTTGATCAAAATGTTTTTTCTAACTTTGTAAAGCTATCTTTGTATTCCAGCATTTTTTTTTTTAGCAATGTAGTTTCATTTCAGTTCTTGTAATGTTCATGCAACTATGAGTAAATATAAATACTGTCATCTCGTCTTTATCCTTGTACTGTTTATAATGTTATCATTACGTTAGTGAGATTTTTGTACGACCTTGAAAAACAGTTTCCCAAAGTTTCTGCAATTTGTTGAAATGATCAGAACAAGCTTCCCGCTAAAAGTGTGCCTAATATGGTAAAAGGCTTGTTTGCTTAACCTAGCAGAATGCTAAAAAGTGAATGATGAGAAAGAAAATAGTTATTTTTAGCTTGCTGTCCATTTGCCTTGCACATTTGCCTCTGTTTGCCAAACGACTTGGATTGCTTCCCTCCAGTTATTTTGGTTGTGTTTATGCATAATCATTTCAAGGTCATATGAAAATCATTCTAAGAGCTTGAAAACAAATTAAAAACATAGGCCTCTTAAATCTTTGAAAAATTGAAAGAATTTCCAAAAAAATAATAAATTTGAAAATTCACTTCACACTTGAGCATTTTGCTTATTATTGTTATTCCTCACAATACACTGAAAAGTAGGTCGCAAGACTTATCTTAAGCCCCGTCTTCACGAGCAATTTTAATGTGGCAACTGTATGTGGCAATAGCCCTTATCGTAGATGAGTACGCCAGGCCAACATATCAGCGGTTTCTCGCTTTCTTGACCCTATAGTCTCGTTTTGATGTTTACGCTCATCGTCGTCAGAGGTTCTCGTAAACATCAAACGAGACTATAGGTCAAAAAAGCGAGAAACCGCTGATATGTTGGCGTTGCGTACTCATCTACGATAACCATTTTTATTTGCCCGTGTAGATGACCGACAAATATTTGTTGTTAATTTGCGTCAGTAATAATTTCGCACAGCGGAGATCCCCATGGAATAAAGGCTAGGGTACAAAGCAAGATGGTGAAAGTCACCCCAGTCGTGTTGCAGCTTTAGCCGCTTCCGTAGTGATGACAACGATATATAGAAAAGAAAATAGCAACAGAAAGCCAGTCTTCTCTCAGTATGGCAAGAATCTCGTTATATTCCTTCTTTTTCGTATTACGGTTCTTATAGTTCTCGCTGCGACTATTCCACAAACTTTCCCCAGCTCGCAATGCCTCTAGTAACAAGGAAACAAGCGCATCTGTCCATCTACAGGCTGTAGTCGTGGAAGCCGCCATGTTGGATGCGCAAATATTAGGGTCAGGGTTCTACAGATGACGTCGATATGATTGTCACATTTTATGTGGCGTCTCGTCCACACGGACAATTATCGGTATGTGACAATTTTTATTTCCCACATAAAAACTAACACGCCAGCTTTTCAGCAAATACAGTTGTCACATAAAATTTGGTAATTTTTTATCTACACGGCAAATAAAAATTGCCACAAAAATTGCTCGTGTAGACGGGGCTTAACTGGAATTAAAATATGAGAAATAATTGAGTGCTTATCTTGGAAAAGAAATGGGAAACTGATTAGCTTTGAAGGAAAAGATGTGGTGATGCAAAAAGCTCTTGAGCTGAATTTTAATAGGTAATGTCACGGTGCTATAATCGCGTTTGAATTTCGTGTTGGTTTCCCTGTGCCTTACATGCAGTAAAATTTGAGGTTTTTCCAAATGGCCCCCTATTGCTTTTTTCAGGGGCTCATTTCCGCCGGAAATTCCTTCGAACGCGTCTCCATAATCTCTGATTACTGCTAGTTTACAAAACAATACTACACCAAAAGAAAGAAACCACGCCATTCTTGAAAGAGGAAAAAAATCATGCCCGGTTCTTGCCCATCTTGGAAACGAAAATGTGGTGACTTGTAATCAGCAAAGATACTTACTAACCGTTTTTGTACAATTTGTGTTAATTCATTACAATAATGCAAAACATTTTTTTTGTTTTTGAATTCGCACCAAATCCCAGTGACACAACCCCGTTAACAGCGCTTACGTTCCATTAGCCTCTTCCAGGCGTTCAGTTAGTGGGGCGCGAAAGAAAAAGCGGCGCAGGAGAAAAACCGAGGGGAGGCTGGGAGAGGGGACGAAAGAATTCTTTCGCCTCCTCTCCCCAGCCTCCCCTCGGTTTTTTTCTCCTGCGCCCGATTTTTCTTTCGCGCCCCACTAACTGAACGCCTGGAAGAGGCTAATGTTCCATTACAGAACAGTTGTGATTACTTGTCACTTGACTTTGCCCATTCTTGTTCAGTCACAAGATGTCTCGGAAGGTACACAGCTATACTATACGCGGCTATTCTCAGCTAAACTGAACTAGAATGAAACTAGAAAATCAGAAAACGGCAAACTGATCCTTCCGGCAAGGCGATGAAAGAGTAAACAAAAGAATAAAACAAAATATATATATTCAAACAAATTTGCCCAATATTTCGGTTTGAAAACAAACCTTCTTCAGGGGCTAACAGAAAAATGAAGATAAAACTAAAAGTTAATTCGTTACAAATAAGAGTTTGAAATTATGAAAATAAAAACAATAGATTGTTATTGGTGTAGGAGACTAGGTGTCGTATGTCAATGAGCTTCGTCACGTCTATTTATTCCTAGAGGAGATAACGTTTTCCCTTTTTTTTGCCGCGTATAGTTCTGTATATCTGTAGTTCAGTAAGTTCTTCTAATTCCACTTGAACTCATACGTAGCAACCGTGACGCAGTGAGAAGACAAGATGACAAGATGATTTATTCAACTCAGCTCAGTTTTACATGACATATATAGGTAAAATTTACATAGGCAACTAAACACAAGTACAGCTAAGGAATAAAGAAAAATGTAACAAAAAATAGAGAGTGAGTTGGATCATCCAAATAGCAAGGGCTAATCTATATAGTGGATGACCCCTACAATAGAATACAGTTACAGACAATTAAGAATAGATTTTTTTTTATAAAAAGTATTTCTTCATGCGCTAAGGTAGATAATTAAATAGAATAACAATTAAGCATGGAGTTCTTCAGGGTTTTACGAAATATTCTTAAAGAATTTGAATTAGTTATGTTTGTAGGCAAGGAATTCCAAAGGCGAGGACCAGTGAATTTTGAGGAACGTCAGCCATATTGGGTGGTATTAACTGAGGTTACAAAGAGATTTCCATTGCATGATTGCCTCGTTGAATAGGAATGAACAGAGGATGTAAATTTGAAATATTCATTGAAACAGGGGATAACAGTCTATGTGACCACTGATAAACAAAAGAGAGAATCTGTAATTCAATAACATCATTGAGTTTAAGTAGATTGAGAGATTTGAACAGAGGCTCAGAATGGGATTTTGGTTCAGAGAAAGATATTATTCTGATTGCTTTTTGAGAAAGGCGAGAGAGGCTCATTTTGCCTCTCTCGCCTTTCTCACTGCGTCACGGTTGCTATAATAATTCAACACATTGATACACTGCCCAAATATGGTCAAAACGTTATCGATATGCGCTATGTCTACATGACGTATATCCAACGATGGCGGTAAATTTCGCATTTTGACAAGAGAATGCAAAAATGACGGACCGGCCTCGATATTTTTTCTTCAAACTGTGCTTTGTTATCAATGTGTTGAATTATAAAACCATTATAACACTCAAGCTTGCGTGATATTGCCTAATTTTAGCTAAGAATTAGGCGATATCACGCGCGCTTTCGCGCTATAATAGTTAAATATCAGAGTTACCTGAGTCTGACTCAGCATTTGTGTCTGATCCAGGCTCATCAAATATGCTCCACTGTTTTTCAAACTCATCACTACACAAATTCTTCTCACATCCTTGCTGTACACGTTTTTTCTCTTCAGCTAACTTCATTTTCTTTTGCTCACTTGCCTCAGAAAGCTTCATATTGTGCTGCTCCTTCTCGAATCACTCTTCGCATCTTGCTGTTGGCACACCTCTTTTGAATCCTGGCCTTTAGAAGGCATCGTTGTCTTGTTCTTAACTTTCTTTCTTTCCTCGTTTTGTTTGCTCTTTTTCTGTTTCCATTTTATAATGATCCTTTCAAACTTCTCAGTATCAAACTTATCAGCAAAGGTTGCCTTGAGCTTATCAACCCTCCCCTGGTCTGCTTTAAGTTGCTCTTGCAATACAGTGATTTTAGCAATCGCATCATTAAACACTTGTTAGCTTCTTTGGTTTTCACCCTTCCTTTCCCATCCACATTTTCCGACAGCCTACCTTTTGCTAACTTCATAGCATCCAATAATTTGTCCATCAATTCATTCAGCTTCGTGTCACAGGGGGCTTGTGCATCTAAGTGAGAGAACTCGAATAGCTTCGAATGTTTATACTTGATAAGAGCTGGCCTTTAGGATATCTATTTTTTAATTCGCTCCACTTTAACCACGGAAATGACTTTTCCTAATTTCATATACACCATTCTTTTGACAGATCTTCATCACGGATGGATACATAATAGAATATAGAAAGCCTGCGCTCTCTCTCCCCTCTCGAAGGTTCAGGAAGCCACTGTTCTTTTCGTAACACATTTGTAGAATAAAGTCATTGTTCAGATTGTTCAATGTTCATTTCAATGAATTTGGCCGGGTGAGCGTACCATGCCTACCATAATTTGCAATATCTTTTCTCTTTAGAGACCCGGATAATATCCTCTCCAGTGGAATCAAGAAAAACAGTTTGGTACTAGCATTAGCATAGGGACATAGCAATAGTGGAGTAACATTGAATATTTTTCATCATGTTCGCTACATTGTAGATTGGCACCATTTTTCCTGATAAAAATTGATTTTCAAATCCTCGATTCATCGTAACAAAATGGAAAATAGAAGCAAATATATTTTCTTAATTATTACTGGAAATTTTGTTGGAAATTTTGATTAAAAAAAGTTGTTTGCAGGGGGACCGAGACACAAAAAAAATTAAAAATTGTTTGCAGCAGGTGGCGCATATAAAAAATGTTAATGAAAATTTTCAAACTCCATCTTGGTGCCCCTGATCGAGTGGGGCACCAAGATGGCCGCTCCATGCATTTCTTACTAAAAATGTCTAGTACTCGTTCGCCTATAACTTTTGAATTAAATGCTTTTGCGTTTCAAAATTTGGCCCAGATGTGTAGCTTTAAACTCTCTACAATTTCATAAACATTTTGGATCGAAATCTGTTGTTTAAAATCATAATTATATTTCAGTATAAAAATAAAGAAAATCCATTTGCGTCATACAAATTTTAGGAAATTTTCTGTGCTTAAACCAATCAGAATAGCAGAAGACAATAGGTAATAATTTTGCTTCTTTGATGAAGTTCCCCAAATACAATATCTTTTAAAAAATGCATGTCGTGCGAATGGGTCTCAAACTAGTTACTTGAAAACCTTAAAAAAATTAGACAAAATGAATCTTGAACCTTAACTTTCTAGCGGTTTTGAGTCTAGGCCAATGAGATCACATCGTGCATTGCCGTTCAGCACTTTCCTTCTTATGCGGATCATTACTTAATGCTTCTGAATTTTGATATGACGTAAGTGAAACCAAGAATATTTATCTAATTTGCCTTTCCGCAGTGTCAGCTCATGACGTTCTTTTTCCGTACACTATTCTTGGACACAAAAATTGCGGTTTCTTACGCTTTCGAAGGCTTGGGCGCCTCGAATAAGACAAACTGTGATCTAATTATGGTGGTTATAGTAATTCGAATTCAGGAGCTTTTGTTGCAACAGGTTCGTGCACCATCCAAAGCAGCAACCACAAAATCGTAATAAACTCAATTCTCTCAGTATTTAATACACTTTGTTTGCCCCCCAAATTTTGCATAAACTATTGTTTGTAAATGCTCTTGGGAGGACTGCATATTCGCAAGAGCATTTCAAAACAATAGTTTATGCAAAATTTGAGGGCAAAGAAAGTTTATTATCCTGGGGAGGGTGGGGGGTACTCCCTATAATGGGCTATACGGGGATGTTCTACGTAGTATCAGCTTTGCTCACTATGTTTGTATTACTCTTTTTGGCTGATCAGATCTTCTATAGATCCTACGTATTCCAGCAGCATTTTCGTTCGCGGTCCTTTGCTCCTTGTTCTACTATACGGGGATGCTCCGCCCGGAAGGGGTACCTTTTTGAGGCTGGAGGTATATGAAAGGGTCGGGATTTCACGAGTTGAAGTATATGAAAACGTAGGGATTTCACGAAGAATAGGAACTGGGTAGCAAAAACATGAGTTGAAGTATGAAAAAGGTAGGGAAAACTACCATGCAAAGGCTATATGAAAGGGGTACCATTTTCAATGAAAGGTATATGAGAGGGGTACCTTTTCTGTCAAAATCGGTATATGAAAGGGTAAGGGTTTGGACCTCGGAGCGGAGCATCCCCGTACAAAACTTTGTTGAGTACCCCCCCCCCCCGGGATGTATTATGGGCAATTCGAAAATAGAGAATTCCTCATGCATTTTTCAGGTATCGTCCGCCGTTATTAGTCGTTGCAATTCGTTGGCAATTTTGTGCAGCCGCTCCTCCCCACAGGAAAAATCGGAGAAGGGGCTTCTACGATTTTTCCTACAGGGAGGGGGTGGCTACCGAAGCGTATTTTTGGAACCTTCTGTAAAAAAATGACGCGATGGCTCGTTTTGGAATCCTTTCTCTTTTTACAACGGGATCGAGGAAAGTTACGTAATGAACATGATTACGCTGCAATTTTCTTTCTTTCGTATAAGATTCTCCAACTTTTTTCAAGCCGATACGACTGAAAAATTGACATGTTACTTTTTTATTCTTCTTTCTTATCCTTCAAAAGGTAACCAACAATGACTTCCGCAACACCAAGAAACACTCTATTTAAGGTCAAGCCTCGTTCAGTAACTTTCTAGATCTTTCTGGGACCTTCTGTGTAAAAAAAATGACGTGTTCCTCTATTTGGAATCTTTCATTTTTTTACAACAGGATCGAGGAAAGTTACGTTATCATGATTACGCTGCAAGTTTCTTTCTTTCGTATAAGTTTCTCCAACTTTTTTCAAGCCGATACGACTAAAAAAATTGACATGTCAGTTTTTTTATCTTTCTCCAATTTTTCCTGAGGGGAGGGGGGCGGCTGTACACACAGTACACAGGCTACTGGGAATGAATTCTGGTATAGTTCACTGCCACGCAGCGTAGCTCTTCACAACCTCTTTTAGGGCTAGGGTTCATTGTTGTGTTGTTTGTTCTATTGTTTTCTCAGCAAAGAAATGACGCTATTGTGTAAATGGCCCATTGCGTAATTTTTCCGTTAAAAGATATGACGTAATTTTCTTCCAGAAACTTCCTGAAAGTTCCAGGACGAGGCTCCACTGGCATAAAAGTGGAGCACGTGGGCCTTTGCGTAATAGTTTAACGCGTCGACAACGAAGCGTCTTTTAGAGGTTTACCGCTTTGGAATTTTGAGTTTATCTACTTTAACATGCCTGCACCAGCCGTAGGAATCGATCTTGGTACAACTTATTCTTGTGTTGGCGTTTTTCAACACGGAAAAGTCGAAATTATCGCCAATGATCAAGGAAATCGAACCACTCCGAGTTATGTCGCCTTCACCGACACGGAAAGACTCATAGGCGACCCTGCAAAAAATCAAGTCGCTCTAAATCCTTCAAATACCGTGTTTGGTGAGTTTGTTCTTTTGGCATGGTTATAAAAACTTTAACTGAACATTTTCAGTGACAAAGGTGATTTCAGGTAGTTATTTTTCAAGCATAATCGCTCGCTCGCCGGTTCGCGATTTAGAAAGTGCTTACGAAATCAATTTCTTATTTCAGATGCGAAGCGTCTTATCGGCCGAAAATTTGACGAAGAATCCGTCCGAGCTGACATGAAACACTGGCCTTTTAAGGTATGTTATGTTAGTGCGTTAAATGTGTATCTTTCTCTAGAAGACAAAAGTCTATAAGCTTGACTTCTACCCTTCCTTGCTTTAAATTTCCCCATAACCCGTTGTGTGGAATTTAACCTTGTTGTATTTTTTACTCAGGTAGTAAATGATGGAGGAAGACCAAAAATTCAAGTTGAACACAAAGGAGAAACTAAAACATTCTTTGCTGAAGAAGTAAGTTTATTCCTCCTGTCATAGCATCGCCATTTAAAAACCATGTGCTTTCTCTAGGGAAACTTGCAAAGCAACTACATGTACTTCTCAAATCATTCATACATCATACATAAGCTTACATTTTGTTTTAATACTGTAGATTTCTTCAATGGTTCTGACCAAAATGAAGGAAACAGCCGAAGCTTATCTTGGTGATAAAGTTACAGATGCTGTTGTTACTGTGCCGGCCTATTTCAACGATTCTCAGAGACAAGCCACCAAAGATGCCGGTAAGTTTAATTTCCTGAACAGAACGCGATAGTCATTTTGTTTGCTTTGACATCATACAGTGTACAGCTAAACAGTGCAAATTTCACGGAGATTTAATGTAGAAGTGTTGCCTCCATTAAAGATTTTAGAACTGACTGGAAATTGTTCTCTCAAATGTGAAAGAACCATCCCGAAGAAAAGTTGCATAGACATATAAGCTTTCAGGAAATTGATATCTTAAGGTGGCTCGATGGTGTTTTTTCTGTGCCGACCACTCTTTTTCAATCACGTATTTGGAAATCTTATTCAGTATTTACCTAAATACTCATGGCACACACTTACTAGGGAAAAATTGAAGTTTCCATTTCAGTTGTATTTTTTGCGATCGAAGCGTCCTTGGCAACGATACGTTGCTAGGCGTAGTTTTACTTGTGAGGCCGCCGTCGGCCTGTATGAGAAATTTTGGCAAATCGCTCTTGGGGACTGAAAGAGTACCACAATGCACACATTTTAGCCAAGTTTGGTTAACTTCTGTGAGAGGATTTTTGAATGGCGCGAGTTTACTTATTTTAGGGTTAAATTTGGTAAAATATCAAAGTTTGTTGTATTTCACCCCAAACTGAGAGATCGAGGACCTAATGCCGATTTCAACTTTACTCATTCATAAGAACAACTGTTATACCTTATTTGTTTGGCTCTTTTGGCGGATTGACGGTTTTCGATTTTTCCCTGTGCCGAGTTATAATAATCGAAATTTACGATGTTTTTGCAACAAACGAGCAGAGAATCTTCTGACCTCGCTTATTTTAAAAATCTGAGATAGAATTTCCCAAGAATAAGCGAACTATAAATTTGGACCTTCTTTTACTTAGTCTCCAAATTTCGTGTTGGTTGAAATGCTGTGAGACTTGTACGCTGAACGTCGAGTTGGTAACATGCGCGCTAGTATTTTCAGAGATTTCTTGTTCTCCGAGATGTTTACAATTCATGATTTATTCTGCATATTTCATTGTTCTGAAATGACACCTGCAGGCGAATTCCAGTCTAGCACGGGCGGAACCAAAACGCTTGATTAACTTCCGAAGACCTGCCGATTATGGTAATTCATCAGTCCTGGCAATGTGTTCATGAGATAACAGGTGAGCTGTGAACATCAACGTTAAACACGTAATTGACCTAAAAATAGCAAGAGCATGCCGCTAACAGAAAACAGAAATTTTTACTCACTGTCAAGGCAGCAATTATTTCCCTTATTAAAAGACGTGAAAAACGCTACAATAAGCGTGTCTAACAGAAGATTTTATTACCATAATCGGCAGGTCTTCGGAAGTTAATCAAGCGTTTTGGTTCCGCCCGGCTAGACTGGAATTCGCGTGCAGGTGTCATTTCAGAGCAATGAAATATGCAGAATAGATCATGAATTGTAAACATCTCGAGAACAAGAAATCTCTGAAAATACTAGCGCGCATGTTACCAACTCGACGTTCAGCGTACAAGTCTCACAGCATTTCAACCAACACGAAATTTGGAGACTAAGTAAAAGAAGGTCCAAATTTATAGTTCGCTTATTCTTGGGAAATTCTATCTCAGATTTTTAAAATAAGCGAGGACAGAAGATTCTCTGCTCGTTTGTTGCAAAAACATCGTAAATTTCGATTATTATAACTCCAACACAGGAAAAATCGAAAACCGTCAATCCGCCAAAAGAGCCAAACAAATAAGGTACAATAGTTGTTCTTATGAATGAGTAAAGTTGAAATCGGCATTAGGTCCTCGATCTCTCAGTTTGGGGTGAAATACAACAAACTTTGATATTTTAACCAAATTTAACCCTAAAATAAGTAAACTCGCGCCATTCAAAAATCCTCTCACAGAAGTTAACCAAACTTGGCTAAAATGTTGCATTGTGGTACTCTTTCAGTCCCAAGAGCGAGTTACCAAAACTTCTCATACAGGCCGACGGCGGCCTCACAAGTAAAACTACGCCTAGCAACGTATCGTTGCCAAGGACGCTTCGATCGCAAAAAATACAACTGAAATGGAAACTTCAATCTTTCCCTAGTAAGTGTGTGCCATGAGTATTTAGGTAAATAATGACTAAGATATCCAAATACAAGATTGAAAAAAAGTGGTCGGCACAGAAAAAAACACCATCGAGCCACCTTAAGTGTCCATTTTCCAATCTCGGGTGTGAATTCACATTTATAATACGGGCCCATGAAACCCCCTTTGATAGCAGCAAACATTCAAAAACAGATTCAAAATTCTAGCTGATATATGGCAAAAGGTTTAAATACCCAACTTGCCATTTCATTTTTATGGTGCGGTACATTTTCACTCCAACAAACTTTCAGTGCAACCTCAGTGCTTGAAAAAAAGTCCCATCTGGGTCAAGAAGGTTTTCCTGTGGGACAAGTAACTTTTCTCCCGTTTACTTGCCAGGCAAGCTGTCCGCCTGATTGATTTATGATTTTCAAACAAAAAAAGTAAACTTTAGCAAGCACAACAGTTTTGTGCAGTTTTAGGCAGTTACTGCCTAACAAGTGAAATTAAGTAGCTTGTTCAAAGGGCAAGCTGGAATCCTGTGGTTCCCCCCCCCCCCCCAAGCCCTGAGTGTGTCATAGCCACAAAATTAGCACTGGTATATCAACAAAATTCACATTTGATTTACACCTCTTGAGGCTTTCACTCCCAGAGTCAATTATTAGAGATGCGGTATAGTTTCTAACTTTTGAGTCTGTCAACAAAATCCTATGCTGTGACCATTCATATGTAACCTTTGGTAGTATGGAACCATGTTTCTAACCTGTGAAAATGCGCAAGCGTAATGAATGGGTTATCGGTAACGGTGGCTAATTTGCTCACATCGCTCCTTCCATCAGCTGTAAACTTAGTGACATAATGCTTTGTTACGAATGTGTTTCCTAAAAGAATAACGTGAATCCAGTGATAACAATGACTAATTTGTTGTAACGAATATAAACAACAAGCTTAAAGGTGTTTCACATTTGGAGTCTTAGATGCAACATTAAAATCAATCTAAAAGGTCGATTTTCCAATCAAGACACTTGTTTTGATGCGAATCTACCTAAAATAAAAAATTTAGTCTTAATTGAGCACATGTTCCTTGATGGCCTAGTGGTCTATGCCTGGATTCACAGTCAAGGCTCCGGGTTTCAATTCACACTCAAGACACTTTTTTTTTTCTCTCTTCCTTTTTTGTTTCTTCAAACTGGACATTAGGAAAGTGATTTACTTTTTTTTGCATTCGTCAAAATCCTTACGTTTAATTTTAAAAAATACCGAACCATATCAGTGGTTAAACATATCTTACGGCAATACTACGTTACGTGGTTGGCTCTTAGGAGCCTTTGATTCAATACTTTACAAAAAAAATAAATTTGCGACTTTTCTTGAATTCTGAGTTTGGCACTCTTGAGAGTTAAAAGGTAAAGCAACTCATGATAACACTTCTGTTCAATATGCTCGAGCAAGCCAGTGATCTGATTTGTAGTGTGACGCCAGATAAATAATATTTAATAACATTTAATAATATTTCTATAGCTCAAATAAACATGTACATATGATCAAATGCGCTTAAAATACAAAAGCATTTCACTGTCTTTGTGTACCATTTCACTTGGATTCACTCCAACATCATGTCTTAATTTGACTTGATGTAAAATACTATTGTTGACATGCTAATGTATTGACTCAGATCACAGAGCTGTTATCATAAACATTGCAAAATAATACACTATAACTGTTCACATGCATTGCAGCATAAAGCACATGTAGTGCACTCAGTTTACAGGCATTTCACGAAATCCTTCAACTGGAAATCATTAAAAAGTGTGTGGAAACAGGGCAAAACATTTGCGTCCCATTTCAGCCATTTGTATCCTGAACCCTATTGAATTCTCTCTCTTGCTTCTTATCTTGAACAGTGCTGTATACTACAATGAACAATACCATGATTAAATGATGAAATACAAACTATTTTCCTTTGTCCGCAAAATAGAAAATATTTTTACCTTGTGTTGTGCATAAGTACAATGAATGAACATCAAAACAACCATGAAACGTTTGATTTGTAAGCAAAATTGGAACCATTTCAATTTAAAGTCGCATCATGACTTCAGGCACTTGTCAGACTTGGCTTGTACGAGACATTCTTGCCATTAAAAATGATAAACCTCAGATGAAACTTACGTTAAAAAATGGATGTTAGTGATGACAGTGAATAAAATAAGCAAAATAGCAAAATTTTCTCTTATCAGTGTCAAGCACATTGTATAAATTTGCATAAACTTCCCGTGAAATGCCAGAAACTCCTTCTGCATCAAATAGTGTTAAAATCGTTGTTAAGTTATTCCATGAAAAGCTTTTCTTTTGTTTTATCCTCAAGAAATTTCAACATTGCAAAAACTTAATGATCAAGTGTGGTTTCAAGTTTAGTTTTTGCTCGAGAAGCAGTTAACTGGTGCCAAATACACATGCACATTTATATCACAGACTTGTGAAAAAGCTTTCATCACAGCAAAACACCCTCATTCGCTGACAATGAAAGTCTTTCTTTCAAGATAATTGACTTGTAAAGCGTAAGGTAATATTTTATACATATTTTCTTTCACAAAACTAGTATTCACTTTGTATTTCACTGTTTTAAGCTGACTGCTCACAAATTTAAATACTGACATGGAGTGCTTGTGGTGATGGCAGTGATTGTTTAAAACATGATAACTCTGGTTCTACAAGGTGCAAGAAAGTGCCTAAAAAGGCAAAATGTTGTTTCTATGAGGTCCAAATCATGATGCTATTTATTTGGATGTACCTTGGAACTATTTTGCAGTGTTGTGATTTTGTTTCCTTCCATTGTGTAGAACATTGAAAGTTTGTGTTTCCAAAATACCCACATTTGAATAAGGACACACGTGCATTTCAATCAAAAAAGGATTTTTGTCTTGTCTAAATACATGTGTAATCGGGCTTTTCAGTTATGCATAGGTTAAATGTGTGTACTGCATGGACTTCGCACGCATTTTATGGCATGAAGGTGCTGCAATGCATGCAATCGGTTCTGTAATGTCCAACTATAATTAAGAGTACATGTGAGTGAAGCCCTTAGAACTTTATGGGAGGCAGTGTGGTCGAGTGGTTAGGGCGTCGGACTTGTAATCCGGAGGTCCTGGGTTCAAGTCCCCCTTTGACCACTTGCTGGAGTTGTTTCACACGGCAGACCCGAGTTCAACTCCTTGACCATGCTTGTAAAAATAGCCAGCTGGTTTGCCTCCTGCCAGTTGGGATTTTTAAAATGTTATGTTCTATTTGAATATTTGTTTCTTTATTTAGTGTCCCCAATTAGTGCTCGCACGCTAAATACCTTGACACTTAAATAAAGTGATTATTTTATTATTACCTTTGTACTATCTTCAAATGATTTCCGTATAGTTTATTCTTCAAGCAGTTCCCAGGTTGTGCTCTAGCAGCACCTGGAGACCTTGAGCTACTAACTTTTGTCTCTGGGTAACTAGAAAATATTACTTCTTGAATGAAGTTTTAAGTGTCAGGCACATAGTAGAAGCCTTCTTATGATTCTTCTAAGAGCACAACCTTGAGTTGCATTACCTTATCAGAATTCAATTAAATGAACGTTTTGTTGGGTAAAATTACTATAAAAGTTGTTACAACAGTGCACTAATCTGCTGCCATACATTTTTGTAGGAATAATGCTGGCCTCAATGTTCTCCGCATAATCAATGAACCTACTGCTGCAGCCATTGCTTATGGACTGGATAAGAAATCGGGTGTTTGAACGCAATGTGCTTATTTTTGACTTGGTGGTGTACGTTTGATGTTTCCATTCTCACCATTGAAACGGCATCTTTGAAGTGAAATCAACTAATGGAAATACACCCATTTAGGAGGTGAAGACTTCGACAATCGCATGTTGACTATTTGAAGATGGAATTTAAAAAGAAATACAAGAAAGATATCTCTGCAACAAGCGGGCTATGCGTCGTCTGCGCACTGCAAGTGAAAGAGCAAAGAGAACCCTGTCTTCAAGCGCTCAAGCTAGTGTGGAAATAGACTCCCTCTTTGAGGGCATTGACTTTTATATGTCAGTTAGCCGTGCTAAGTTTGAAGAGCTTAATAGCGACTTGTTCCGTGACACTCTGGAGCCTGTGGAAAAGGCCCTGAAGGATGGAGGATTTCAGAAAAATCAAATCCACGAGATAGTGCTTGTTGGTGGCTCAACTCGCATCCCAAAAATCCAAGAGTTGTTGTACGACCTGTTAACAAGAAGAAGGAACTGAACAAGAGCATCAACCCTGATGAGGCTGTGGCTTATGGTGCTGCAGTACAGGCTGCCATCTTAAAAGGAGACAAGAGTGAAGCAGTGTCAGACCTTCTGCTTCTGATGTGGCACCCTTGTCCCTTGGTATCGAGACGGCTGGTGGTTTATGACACCCCTTATTAAACGTAACACCACAATTCCAACAAAAAAGAGTGAAACTTTCACCACCTACTCTGACAACCAACCTGCTGTGTTAATCCAGGTGTTTGAAGGTGAACGAGGCATGACAAAAGACAATCATCATCTTGGAAAGTTTGTGCTGACTGGCATCCCTCCTGCTCCACGTGGTGTGCCACAGATTGAAGTCACATTTGATGTTGATGCCAATGGAATCATGAATGTTTCTGCCAAGGACAAAAGCACTGGGAAGGAGACAAGATTGTCATCACAAATGACAAGGGTCGTTTGTCTAAAGACGACATCGAACGCATGTCAAAGAGGCAAGCAGTTTAAAGCAGATGATGACAAGCAGCGTGAGAAGATTCAGCAAAGAACAGTTTGGAAAGCTATGCTTACAACATGAAGAGCACGGTGGAGGACGACAAGGTGAAAGACAAGATCAGTGAAGAAAGACAAGACAGCCATTACAGAGAAATGCAAAGAAGTGATTGATTGGTTGGATCAACATGATTCTGCTGAAAAAGAAGAGTATGATGCCAAACAAAAGGAGTTGGAGAAGGTCTGCAACCCTATAATCACCAAGCTGTACCAGAGTGCTGGAGGGGATGGTGGAATGCCAGGTGGTATGCCTGCAGGAGGCTTCCCTGGGGCACAAGGTGCAGCACAGCCTGGAAGTGAAGAATCTACTGGCCTACTATTGAAAAGTGGATTAAATTGTTCTCTTACTGGTGACCATTGAAAACTGTTAGAAATATTTAATTTGCTGTTAAAAAAAAAGTTGTCACGAAAAGGCCAGGTGACTTGGTAATGCACTATTGAGTTTTTGATCAAAATGTTTTTCTAACTTTGTAAAGCTATCTTTGTATTCCAGCATTTTTTTTTTTAGCAATGTAGTTTCATTTCAGTTCTTGTAATGTCATGCAACTATGAGTAAATATAAATACTGTCATCTCGTCTTTATCCTTGTACTGTTTATAATGTTATCATTACGTTAGTGAGATTTTTGTACGACCTTGAAAACAGTTTCCCAAAGTTTCTGCAATTTGTTGAAATGATCAGAACAAGCTTCCCGCTAAAAGTGTGCCTAATATGGTAAAAGGCTTGTTTGCTTAACCTAGCAGAATGCTAAAAAGTGAATGATGAAAAGAAAATAGTTATTTTTAGCTTGCTGTCCATTTGCCTTGCACATTTGCCTCTGTTTGCCAAACGACTTGGATTGCTTCCCTCCAGTTATTTTGGTTGTGTTTATGCATAATCATTTCAAGGTCATATGAAAATCATTCTAAGAGCTTGAAAACAAATTAAAAACATAGGCCTTTAAATCTTGAAAAATTGAAAGAATTTCCAAAAAAATAATAAATTTGAAAATTCACTTCACACTTGAGCATTTTGCTATTATTGTTATTCCTCACAATACACTGAAAAGTAGTCGCAAGACTTATCTTAAGCCCCGTCTTCACGAGCAATTTTAATGTGGCAACTGTATGTGGCAATAGCCCTTATCGTAGATGAGTACGCCAGGCCAACATATCAGCGTTTCTCGCTTTCTTGACCCTATAGTCTCGTTTTGATGTTTACGCTCATCGTCGTCAGAGGTTCTCGTAAACATCAAAACGAACTATAGGGTCAAAAAAGCGAGAAACCGCTGATATGTTGGCGTTGCGTACTCATCTACGATAAGGGCCATTTTTATTTGCCCGTGAGATGACCGACAAATATTTGTTGTTAATTTGCGTCAGTAATAATTTCGCACAGCGGAGATCCCCATGGAATAAAGGCTAGGGTACAAAGCAAGATGGTGAAAGTCACCCCAGTCGTGTTGCAGCTTTAGCCGCTTCCGTAGTGATGACAACGATATATAGAAAAGAAAATAGCAACAGAAAGCCAGTCTTCTCTCAGTATGGCAAGAATCTCGTTATATTCCTTCTTTTTCGTATTACGTTCTTATAGTTCTTCTCGCTGCACTATTCCACAAACTTCCCCAGCTCGCAATGCCTCATAACAAGGAAACAAGCGCATCTGTCCATCTACAGGCTGTAGTCGTGGAAGCCGCCATGTTGGATGCGCAAATATTAGGGTCAGGGTTCTACAGATGACGTCGATATGATTGTCACATTTTATGTGGCGTCTCGTCCACACGGACAATTATCGGTATGTGACAATTTTTATTTCCCACATAAAAACTAACACGCCAGCTTTTCAGCAAATACAGTTGTCACATAAAATTTGGTAATTTTTTATCTACACGGGCAAATAAAAATTGCCACAAAAATTGCTCGTGTAGACGGGCTTAACTGGAATTAAAATATGAGAAATAATTGAGTGCTTATCTTGGAAAAGAAATGGAAACTGATTAGCTTTGAAGGAAAAGATGTGGTGATGCAAAAAGCTCTTGAGCTGAATTTTAATAGGTAATGTCACGGTGCTATAATCGCGTTTGAATTTCGTGTTGGTTTCCCTGTGCCTTACATGCAGTAAAATTTGAGTTTTCCAAATGGCCGCCCCTATTGCTTTTTTCAGGGGCTCATTTCCGCCGGAAATTCCTTCGAACGCGTCTCCATAATCTCTGATTACTGCTAGTTTACAAAACAATACTACACCAAAGAAAGAAACCACGCCATTCTTGAAAGAGGAAAAAAATCATGCCCTTTCTTGCCCATCTTGAAACGAAAATGTGGTGACTTGTTAATCAGCAAAGATACTTACTAACCGTTTTTGTACAATTTGTGTTAATTCATTACAATAATGCAAAACATTTTTTTGTTTTTAATTCGCACCAAATCCCAGTGACACAACCCCGTTAACAGCGCTTACGTTCCATTAGCCTCTTCCAGGCGTTCAGTTAGTGGGGCGCGAAAGAAAAAGCGGCGCAGGAGAAAAAACCGAGGGGAGGCTGGGGAGAGGGGACGAAAGATTCTTTCGCCTCCTCTCCCCAGCCTCCCCTCGGTTTTTTTCTCCTGCGCCCGATTTTTCTTTCGCGCCCCACTAACTGAACGCCTGGAAGAGGCTAATGTTCCATTACAGAACAGTTGTGATTACTTGTCACTTGACTTTGCCCATTCTTGTTCAGTCACAAGATTCTCGGAAGGTACACAGCTATACTGGACTATACGCGGCTATTCTCAGCTAAACTGAACTAGAATGAAACTAGAAAATCAGAAAACGGCAAACTGATCCTTCCGGCAAGGCGATGAAAGAGTAAACAAAAGAATAAAACAAAATATATATATTCAAACAAATTTGCCCAATATTTCGGTTTGAAAACAAACCTTCTTCAGGGGCTAACAGAAAAATGAAGATAAAACTAAAAGTTAATTCGTTACAAATAAGAGTTTGAAATTATGAAAATAAAAACAATAGATTGTTATTGGTGTAGGAGACTAGGTGTCGTATGTCAATGAGCTTCGTCACGTCTATTTATTCCTAGAGGAGATAACGTTTTTCCCTTTTTTTGCCGCGTATAGTTCTGTATATCTGTAGTTCATAAGTTCTTCTAATTCCACTTGAACTCATACGTAGCAACCGTGACGCAGTGAAAGACAAGATGACAAGATGATTTATTCAACTCAGCTCAGTTTTTACATGACATATAGGTAAAATTTACATAGGCAACTAAACACAAGTACAGCTAAGGAATAAAAGAAAAATGTAACAAAAAATAGAGAGTGAGTTGGATCATCCAAATAGCAAGGGCTAATCTATATAGTGGATGACCCCTACAATAGAATACAGTTACAGACAATTAAGAATAATTTTTTTTTATAAAAAGTATTTTTCATGCGCTAAGGTAGATAATTAAATAGAAACAATTAAGCATGGAGTTCTTCAGGGTTTTACGAATATTCTTAAAGAATTTGAATTAGTTATGTTTGTAGGCAAGGAATTTCCAAAGGCGAGGACCAGTGAATTTTGAGGAACGTCAGCCATATTGGGTGGTATTAACTGAGGTTACAAAGAGATTTCCATTGCATGATTGCCTCGTTGAATAGGAATGAACAGAGGATGTAAATTTGAAATATTCATTGAAACAGGGGATAACAGTCTATGTGACCACTGATAAACAAAAGAGAGAATCTGTAAATTCAATAACATCATTGAGTTTAAGTAGATTGAGATTTGAACAGAGGCTCAGAATGGGATTTTGGTTCAGAGAAAGATATTATTCTGATTGCTTTTTGAGAAAGGCGAGAGAGGCTCATTTTGCCTCTCTCGCCTTTCTCACTGCGTCACGGTTGCTATAATAATTCAACACATTGATACACTGCCCAAATATGGTCAAAACGTTATCGATATGCGCTATGTCTACATGACGTATATCCAACGATGGCGGTAAATTTCGCATTTTGACAAGAGAATGCAAAAATGACGGACCGGCCTCGATATTTTTTCTTCAAACTGTGCTTTGTTATCAATGTGTTGAATTATAAAACCATTATAACACTCAAGCTTGCGTGATATTGCCTAATTTTAGCTAAGAATTAGGCGATATCACGCGCGCTTTCGCGCTATAATAGTTAAATATCAGAGTTACCTGAGTCTGACTCAGCATTTGTGTCTGATCCAGGCTCATCAAATATGCTCCACTGTTTTTCAAACTCATCACTACACAAATTCTTCTCACATCCTTGCTGTACACGTTTTTTCTCTTCAGCTAACTTCATTTTCTTTTGCTCATTGCCTCAGAAAGCTCATATTGTGCTGCTCTTCCTTCTCGAATCACTCTTCGCATCTTGCTGTTGGCACACCTCTTTTGAATCCTGGCCTTTAGAAGGCATCGTTGTCTTGTTCTTAACTTTCTTTCTTTCCTCGTTTTGTTTGCTCTTTTTCTGTTTCCATTTTATAATGATCCTTTCAAACTTCTCAGTATCAAACTTATCAGCAAAGGTTGCCTTGAGCTTATCAACCCTCCCCTGGTCTGCTTTAAGTTGCTCTTGCAATACAGTGATTTTAGCAATCGCATCATTAAACACTTGTTAGCTTCTTTGGTTTTCACCCTTCCTTTCCCATCCACATTTTCCGACAGCCTACCTTTTGCTAACTTCATAGCATCCAATAATTTGTCCATCAATTCATTCAGCTTCGTGTCACAGGGGGCTTGTGCATCTAAGTGAGAGAACTCGAATAGCTTCGAATGTTTATACTTGATAAGAGCTGGCCTTTAGGATATCTATTTTTTAATTCGCTCCACTTTAACCACGGAAATGACTTTTCCTAATTTCATATACACCATTCTTTTGACAGATCTTCATCACGGATGGATACATAATAGAATATAGAAAGCCTGCGCTCTCTCTCCCCTCTCGAAGGTTCAGGAAGCCACTGTTCTTTTCGTAACACATTTGTAGAATAAAGTCATTGTTCAGATTGTTCAATGTTCATTTCAATGAATTTGGCCGGGTGAGCGTACCATGCCTACCATAATTTGCAATATCTTTTCTCTTTAGAGACCCGGATAATATCCTCTCCAGTGGAATCAAGAAAAACAGTTTGGTACTAGCATTAGCATAGGGACATAGCAATAGTGGAGTAACATTGAATATTTTTCATCATGTTCGCTACATTGTAGATTGGCACCATTTTTCCTGATAAAAATTGATTTTCAAATCCTCGATTCATCGTAACAAAATGGAAAATAGAAGCAAATATATTTTCTTAATTATTACTGGAAATTTTGTTGGAAATTTTGATTAAAAAAAGTTGTTTGCAGGGGGACCGAGACACAAAAAAAATTAAAAATTGTTTGCAGCAGGTGGCGCATATAAAAAATGTTAATGAAAATTTTCAAACTCCATCTTGGTGCCCCTGATCGAGTGGGGCACCAAGATGGCCGCTCCATGCATTTCTTACTAAAAATGTCTAGTACTCGTTCGCCTATAACTTTTGAATTAAATGCTTTTGCGTTTCAAAATTTGGCCCAGATGTGTAGCTTTAAACTCTCTACAATTTCATAAACATTTTGGATCGAAATCTGTTGTTTAAAATCATAATTATATTTCAGTATAAAAATAAAGAAAATCCATTTGCGTCATACAAATTTTAGGAAATTTTCGTGCTTAACCAATCAGAATAGCAGAAGACAATAGGTAATAATTTTGCTTCTTTGATGAAGTTCCCCAAATACAATATCTTTTAAAAAATGCATGTCGTGCGAATGGGTCTCAAACTAGTTACTTGAAAACCTTAAAAAAATTAGACAAAATGAATCTTGAACCTTAACTTTCTAGCGGTTTTGAGTCTAGGCCAATGAGATCACATCGTGCATTGCCGTTCAGCACTTTCCTCTTATGCGGATCATTACTTAATGCTTCTGAATTTTGATATGACGTAAGTGAAACCAAGAATATTTATCTAATTTGCCTTTCCGCAGTGTCAGCTCATGACGTTCTTTTTCCGTACACTATTCTTGGACACAAAAATTGCGGTTTCTTACGCTTTCGAAGGCTTGGGCGCCTCGAATAAGACAAACTGTGATCTAATTATGGTGGTTATAGTAATTCGAATTCAGGAGCTTTTGTTGCAACAGGTTCGTGCACCATCCAAAGCAGCAACCACAAAATCGTAATAAACTCAATTCTCTCAGTATTTAATACACTTTGTTTGCCCCCCAAATTTTGCATAAACTATTGTTTGTAAATGCTCTTGGGAGGACTGCATATTCGCAAGAGCATTTCAAAACAATAGTTTATGCAAAATTTGAGGGCAAAGAAAGTTTATTATCCTGGGGAGGGTGGGGGGTACTCCCTATAATGGGCTATACGGGGATGTTCTACGTAGTATCAGCTTTGCTCACTATGTTTGTATTACTCTTTTTGGCTGATCAGATCTTCTATAGATCCTACGTATTCCAGCAGCATTTTCGTTCGCGGTCCTTTGCTCCTTGTTCTACTATACGGGGATGCTCCGCCCGGAAGGGGTACCTTTTTGAGGCTGGAGGTATATGAAAGGGTCGGGATTTCACGAGTTGAAGTATATGAAAACGTAGGGATTTCACGAAGAATAGGAACTGGGTAGCAAAAACATGAGTTGAAGTATGAAAAAGGTAGGGAAAACTACCATGCAAAGGCTATATGAAAGGGGTACCATTTTCAATGAAAGGTATATGAGAGGGGTACCTTTTCTGTCAAAATCGGTATATGAAAGGGTAAGGGTTTGGACCTCGGAGCGGAGCATCCCCGTACAAAACTTTGTTGAGTACCCCCCCCCCCGGGATGTATTATGGGCAATTCGAAAATAGAGAATTCCTCATGCATTTTTCAGGTATCGTCCGCCGTTATTAGTCGTTGCAATTCGTTGGCAATTTTGTGCAGCCGCTCCTCCCCACAGGAAAAATCGGAGAAGGGGCTTCTACGATTTTTCCTACAGGGAGGGGGTGGCTACCGAAGCGTATTTTTGGAACCTTCTGTAAAAAAATGACGCGATGGCTCGTTTTGGAATCCTTTCTCTTTTTACAACGGGATCGAGGAAAGTTACGTAATGAACATGATTACGCTGCAATTTTCTTTCTTTCGTATAAGATTCTCCAACTTTTTTCAAGCCGATACGACTGAAAAATTGACATGTTACTTTTTTATTCTTCTTTCTTATCCTTCAAAAGGTAACCAACAATGACTTCCGCAACACCAAGAAACACTCTATTTAAGGTCAAGCCTCGTTCAGTAACTTTCTAGATCTTTCTGGGACCTTCTGTGTAAAAAAAATGACGTGTTCCTCTATTTGGAATCTTTCATTTTTTTACAACAGGATCGAGGAAAGTTACGTTATCATGATTACGCTGCAAGTTTCTTTCTTTCGTATAAGTTTCTCCAACTTTTTTCAAGCCGATACGACTAAAAAAATTGACATGTCAGTTTTTTTATCTTTCTCCAATTTTTCCTGAGGGGAGGGGGGCGGCTGTACACACAGTACACAGGCTACTGGGAATGAATTCTGGTATAGTTCACTGCCACGCAGCGTAGCTCTTCACAACCTCTTTTAGGGCTAGGGTTCATTGTTGTGTTGTTTGTTCTATTGTTTTCTCAGCAAAGAAATGACGCTATTGTGTAAATGGCCCATTGCGTAATTTTTCCGTTAAAAGATATGACGTAATTTTCTTCCAGAAACTTCCTGAAAGTTCCAGGACGAGGCTCCACTGGCATAAAAGTGGAGCACGTGGGCCTTTGCGTAATAGTTTAACGCGTCGACAACGAAGCGTCTTTTAGAGGTTTACCGCTTTGGAATTTTGAGTTTATCTACTTTAACATGCCTGCACCAGCCGTAGGAATCGATCTTGGTACAACTTATTCTTGTGTTGGCGTTTTTCAACACGGAAAAGTCGAAATTATCGCCAATGATCAAGGAAATCGAACCACTCCGAGTTATGTCGCCTTCACCGACACGGAAAGACTCATAGGCGACCCTGCAAAAAATCAAGTCGCTCTAAATCCTTCAAATACCGTGTTTGGTGAGTTTGTTCTTTTGGTATGGTTATAAAAACTTTAACTGAACATTTTCAGTGACAAAGGTGATTTCAGGTAGTTATTTTTCAAGCATAATCGCTCGCTCGCCGGTTCGCGATTTAGAAAGTGCTTACGAAATCAATTTCTTATTTCAGATGCGAAGCGTCTTATCGGCCGAAAATTTGACGAAGAATCCGTCCGAGCTGACATGAAACACTGGCCTTTTAAGGTATGTTATGTTAGTGCGTTAAATGTGTATCTTTCTCTAGAAGACAAAAGTCTATAAGCTTGACTTCTACCCTTCCTTGCTTTAAATTTCCCCATAACCCGTTGTGTGGAATTTAACCTTGTTGTATTTTTTACTCAGGTAGTAAATGATGGAGGAAGACCAAAAATTCAAGTTGAACACAAAGGAGAAACTAAAACATTCTTTGCTGAAGAAGTAAGTTTATTCCTCCTGTCATAGCATCGCCATTTAAAAACCATGTGCTTTCTCTAGGGAAACTTGCAAAGCAACTACATGTACTTCTCAAATCATTCATACATCATACATAAGCTTACATTTTGTTTTAATACTGTAGATTTCTTCAATGGTTCTGACCAAAATGAAGGAAACAGCCGAAGCTTATCTTGGTGATAAAGTTACAGATGCTGTTGTTACTGTGCCGGCCTATTTCAACGATTCTCAGAGACAAGCCACCAAAGATGCCGGTAAGTTTAATTTCCTGAACAGAACGCGATAGTCATTTTGTTTGCTTTGACATCATACAGTGTACAGCTAAACAGTGCAAATTTCACGGAGATTTAATGTAGAAGTGTTGCCTCCATTAAAGATTTTAGAACTGACTGGAAATTGTTCTCTCAAATGTGAAAGAACCATCCCGAAGAAAAGTTGCATAGACATATAAGCTTTCAGGAAATTGATATCTTAAGGTGGCTCGATGGTGTTTTTTCTGTGCCGACCACTCTTTTTCAATCACGTATTTGGAAATCTTATTCAGTATTTACCTAAATACTCATGGCACACACTTACTAGGGAAAAATTGAAGTTTCCATTTCAGTTGTATTTTTTTGCGATCGAAGCGTCCTTGGCAACGATACGTTGCTAGGCGTAGTTTTACTTGTGAGGCCGCCGTCGGCCTGTATGAGAAATTTTGGCAAATCGCTCTTGGGGACTGAAAGAGTACCACAATGCACACATTTTAGCCAAGTTTGGTTAACTTCTGTGAGAGGATTTTTGAATGGCGCGAGTTTACTTATTTTAGGGTTAAATTTGGTAAAATATCAAAGTTTGTTGTATTTCACCCCAAACTGAGAGATCGAGGACCTAATGCCGATTTCAACTTTACTCATTCATAAGAACAACTGTTATACCTTATTTGTTTGGCTCTTTTGGCGGATTGACGGTTTTCGATTTTTCCCTGTGCCGAGTTATAATAATCGAAATTTACGATGTTTTTGCAACAAACGAGCAGAGAATCTTCTGACCTCGCTTATTTTAAAAATCTGAGATAGAATTTCCCAAGAATAAGCGAACTATAAATTTGGACCTTCTTTTACTTAGTCTCCAAATTTCGTGTTGGTTGAAATGCTGTGAGACTTGTACGCTGAACGTCGAGTTGGTAACATGCGCGCTAGTATTTTCAGAGATTTCTTGTTCTCCGAGATGTTTACAATTCATGATTTATTCTGCATATTTCATTGTTCTGAAATGACACCTGCAGGCGAATTCCAGTCTAGCACGGGCGGAACCAAAACGCTTGATTAACTTCCGAAGACCTGCCGATTATGGTAATTCATCAGTCCTGGCAATGTGTTCATGAGATAACAGGTGAGCTGTGAACATCAACGTTAAACACGTAATTGACCTAAAAATAGCAAGAGCATGCCGCTAACAGAAAACAGAAATTTTTACTCACTGTCAAGGCAGCAATTATTTCCCTTATTAAAAGACGTGAAAAACGCTACAATAAGCGTGTCTAACAGAAGATTTTATTACCATAATCGGCAGGTCTTCGGAAGTTAATCAAGCGTTTTGGTTCCGCCCGTGCTAGACTGGAATTCGCGTGCAGGTGTCATTTCAGAGCAATGAAATATGCAGAATAGATCATGAATTGTAAACATCTCGGAGAACAAGAAATCTCTGAAAATACTAGCGCGCATGTTACCAACTCGACGTTCAGCGTACAAGTCTCACAGCATTTCAACCAACACGAAATTTGGAGACTAAGTAAAAGAAGGTCCAAATTTATAGTTCGCTTATTCTTGGGAAATTCTATCTCAGATTTTTAAAATAAGCGAGGACAAGATTCTCTGCTCGTTTGTTGCAAAAACATCGTAAATTTCGATTATTATAACTCAACACAGGGAAAAATCGAAAACCGTCAATCCGCCAAAAGAGCCAAACAAATAAGGTACAATAGTTGTTCTTATGAATGAGTAAAGTTGAAATCGGCATTAGGTCCTCGATCTCTCAGTTTGGGGTGAAATACAACAAACTTTGATATTTTACCAAATTTAACCCTAAAATAAGTAAACTCGCGCCATTCAAAAATCCTCTCACAGAAGTTAACCAAACTTGGCTAAAATGTGTGCATTGTGGTACTCTTTCAGTCCCCAAGAGCGAGTTACCAAAATTCTCATACAGGCCGACGGCGGCCTCACAAGTAAAACTACGCCTAGCAACGTATCGTTGCCAAGGACGCTTCGATCGCAAAAAATACAACTGAAATGGAAACTTCAATCTTTCCCTAGTAAGTGTGTGCCATGAGTATTTAGGTAAATAATGACTAAGATATCCAAATACAAGATTGAAAAAAAGTGGTCGGCACAGAAAAAAAACACCATCGAGCCACCTTAAGTGTCCATTTTCCAATCTCGGGTGTGAATTCACATTTAAAATACGGGCCCATGAAACCCCCTTTGATAGCAGCAAACATTCAAAAACAGATTCAAAATTCTAGCTGATATATGTGCAAAAGGTTTAAATACCCAACTTGCCATTTCATTTTTATGGTGCGGTACATTTTCACTCCAACAAACTTTCAGTGCAACCTCAGTGCTTGAAAAAAAGTCCCATCTGGGTCAAGAAGGTTTTCCTGTGGGACAAGTAACTTTTCCCGTTTACTTGCCAGGCAAGCTGTCCGCCTGATTGATTTATGATTTTCAAACAAAAAAAGTAAACTTTAGCAAGCACAACAGTTTTGTGCAGTTTTAGGCAGTTACTGCCTAGGGCAAGTGAAATTAAGGGTAGCTTGTTCAAAGGGCAAGCTGGAATCCTGTGGTTCCCCCCCCCCCCCCCAAGCCTGAGTGTGTCATAGCCACAAAATTAGCACTGGTATATCAACAAAATTCACATTTGATTTACACGCTTGAGGCTTTCACTCCCAGAGTCAATTATTAGAGATGCGGTATAGTTCTAACTTTTGAGTCTGTCAACAAAATCCTATGCTGTGACCATTCATATGTAACCTTTGGTAGTATGGAACCATGTTTCTAACCTGTGAAAATGCGCAAGCGTAATGAATGGGTTATCGGTAACGGTGGCTAATTTGCTCACTCGCTCCTTCCATCAGCTGTAAACTTAGTGACATAATGCTTTGTTACGAATGTGTTTCCTAATAAGAATAACGTGAATCCAGTGATAACAATGACTAATTTGTTGTAAACGAATATAAACAACAAGCTTAAAGGTGTTTCACATTTGGAGTCTTAGATGCAACATTAAAATCAATCTAAAAGGTCGATTTTCCAATCAAGACACTTGTTTTGATGCGAATCTACCTTAAAATAATAAAATTTAGTCTTAATTGAGCACATGTTCCTTGATGGCCTAGTGGTCTAGTGCCTGGATTCACAGTCAAGGCTCCGGGTTCAATTCACACTCAAGACACTTTTTTTTTCTCTCTTCCTTTTTTGTTTCTTCAAACTGGACATTAGGAAAGTGATTTACTTTTTTTTGCATTCGTCAAAAATCCTTACGTTTAATTTTAAAAAATACCGAACCATATCAGTGGTTAAACATATCTTACGGCAATACTACGTTACGTGGGTTGGCTCTTAGGAGCCTTTGATTCAATACTTTACAAAAAAAATAAATTTGCGACTTTTCTTGAATTCTGAGTTTGGCACTCTTGAGAGTTAAAAGGTAAAGCAACTCATGATAACACTTCTGTTCAATATGCTCGAGCAAGCCAGTGATCTGATTTGTAGTGTGACGCCAGATAAATAATATTTAATAACATTTAATAATATTTCTATAGCTCAAATAAACATGTACATATGATCAAATGCGCTTAAAAATACAAAAGCATTTCACTGTCTTTGTGTACCATTTCACTTGGATTCACTCCAACATCATGTCTTAATTTGACTTGATGTAAAATACTATTGTTGACATGCTAATGTATTGACTCAGATCACAGAGCTGTTATCATAAACATTGCAAAATAATACACTTAGAGTACTGTTCACATGCATTGCAGCATAAAGCACATGTAGTGCACTCAGTTTACAGGCATTTCACGAAATCCTTCAACTGGAAATCATTAAAAAGTGTGTGGAAACAGGGCAAAACATTTGCGTCCCATTTCAGCCATTTGTATCCTGAACCCTATTGAATTCTCTCTCTTGCTTCTTATCTTGAACAGTGCTGTATACTACAATGAACAATACCATGATTAAATGATGAAATACAAACTATTTTCCTTTGTCTCGCAAAATAGAAAATATTTTTACCTTGTGTTGTGCATAAGTACAATGAATGAACATCAAAACAACCATGAAACGTTTGATTTGTAAGCAAAATTGGAACCATTTCAATTTAAAGTCGCATCATGACTTCAGGCACTTGTCAGACTTGGCTTGTACGAGACATTCTTGCCATTAAAAATGATAAACCTCAGATGAAACTTACGTTAAAAAATGGATGTTAGTGATGACAGTGAATAAAATAAGCAAAATAGCAAAATTTTCTCTTATCAGTGTCAAGCACATTGTATAAATTTGCATAAACTTCCCGTGAAATGCCAGAAACTCCTTCTGCATCAAATAGTGTTAAAATCGTTGTTAAGTTATTCCATGAAAAGCTTTTCTTTTGTTTTATCCTCAAGAAATTTCAACATTGCAAAAACTTAATGATCAAGTGTGGTTTCAAGTTTAGTTTTTGCTCGAGAAGCAGTTAACTGGTGCCAAATACACATGCACATTTATATCACAGACTTGTGAAAAAGCTTTCATCACAGCAAAACACCTCATTCGCTGACAATGAAAGTCTTTCTTTCAAGATAATTGACTTGTAAAGCGTAAGGTAATATTTTATACATATTTTCTTTCACAAAACTAGTATTCACTTTGTATTTCACTGTTTTAAGCTGACTGCTCACAAATTTAAATACTGACATGGAGTGCTTGTGGTGATGGCAGTGATTGTTTAAAACATGATAACTCTGGTTCTACAAGGTGCAAGAAAGTGCCTAAAAAGGCAAAATGTTGTTTCTATGAGGTCCAAATCATGATGCTATTTATTTGGATGTACCTTGGAACTATTTTGCAGTGTTGTGATTTTGTTTCCTTCCATTGTGTAGAACATTGAAAGTTTGTGTTTCCAAAATACCCACATTTGAATAAGGACACACGTGCATTTCAATCAAAAAAGGATTTTTGTCTTGTCTAAATACATGTGTAATCGGGCTTTTCAGTTATGCATAGGTTAAATGTGTGTACTGCATGGACTTCGCACGCATTTTATGGGCATGAAGGTGCTGCAATGCATGCAATCGGTTCTGTAATGTCCAACTATAATTAAGAGTACATGTGAGTGAAGCCCTTAGAACTTTATGGGAGGCAGTGTGGTCGAGTGGTTAGGGCGTCGGACTTGTAATCCGGAGGTCCTGGGTTCAAGTCCCCCTTTGACCACTTGCTGGAGTTGTTTCACGGCAGACCCGAGTTCAACTCCTTGACCATGCTTGTAAAATAGCCAGCTGGTTTGCCTCCTGCCAGTTGGGATTTTAAAATGTTATGTTCTATTTGAATATTTGTTTCTTTATTTAGTGTCCCCAATTAGTGCTCGCACGCTAAATACCTTGACACTTAAATAAAGTGATTATTATTATTATTACCTTTGTACTATCTTCAAATGATTTCCGTATAGTTTATTCTTCAAGCAGTTCCCAGGGTTGTGCTCTAGCAGCACCTGGAGACCTTGAGCTACTAACTTTTGTCTCTGGGTAACTAGAAAATATTACTTCTTGAATGAAGTTTTAAGTGTCAGGCACATAGTTAGAAGCCTTCTTATGATTCTTCTAAGAGCACAACCTTGAGTTGCATTACCTTATCAGAATTCAATTAAATTGAACGTTTTGTTGGGGTAAAATTACTATAAAAGTTGTTACAACAGTGCACTAATCTGCTGCCATACATTTTTTGTAGGAATAATTGCTGGCCTCAATGTTCTCCGCATAATCAATGAACCTACTGCTGCAGCCATTGCTTATGGACTGGATAAGAAATCGGGTGTTGAACGCAATGTGCTTATTTTTGACTTGGGTGGTGGTACGTTTGATGTTTCCATTCTCACCATTGAAGACGGCATCTTTGAAGTGAAATCAACTAATGGAAATACCCATTTAGGAGGTGAAGACTTCGACAATCGCATGGTTGACTATTTGAAGATGGAATTTAAAAAGAAATACAAGAAAGATATCTCTGGCAACAAGCGGGCTATGCGTCGTCCTGCGCACTGCAAGTGAAAGAGCAAAGAGAACCCTGTCTTCAAGCGCTCAAGCTAGTGTGGAAATAGACTCCCTCTTTGAGGGCATTGACTTTTATATGTCAGTTAGCCGTGCTAAGTTTGAAGAGCTTAATAGCGACTTGTTCCGTGACACTCTGGAGCCTGTGGAAAAGGCCCTGAAGGATGGAGGATTTCAGAAAAATCAAATCCACGAGATAGTGCTTGTTGGTGGCTCAACTCGCATCCCAAAAATCCAAGAGTTGTTGTACGACCTGTTTAACAAGAAGAAGGAACTGAACAAGAGCATCAACCCTGATGAGGCTGTGGCTTATGGTGCTGCAGTACAGGCTGCCATCTTAAAAGGAGACAAGAGTGAAGCAGTGTCAGACCTTCTGCTTCTGGATGTGGCACCCTTGTCCCTTGGTATCGAGACGGCTGGTGGTGTTATGACACCCCTTATTAAACGTAACACCACAATTCCAACAAAAAAGAGTGAAACTTTCACCACCTACTCTGACAACCAACCTGCTGTGTTAATCCAGGTGTTTGAAGGTGAACGAGGCATGACAAAAGACAATCATCATCTTGGAAAGTTTGAGCTGACTGGCATCCCTCCTGCTCCACGTGGTGTGCCACAGATTGAAGTCACATTTGATGTTGATGCCAATGGAATCATGAATGTTTCTGCCAAGGACAAAAGCACTGGGAAGGAGAACAAGATTGTCATCACAAATGACAAGGGTCGTTTGTCTAAAGACGACATCGAACGCATGGTCAAAGAGGCAGAGCAGTTTAAAGCAGATGATGACAAGCAGCGTGAGAAGATTCAGGCAAAGAACAGTTTGGAAAGCTATGCTTACAACATGAAGAGCACGGTGGAGGACGACAAGGTGAAAGACAAGATCAGTGAAGAAGACAAGACAGCCATTACAGAGAAATGCAAAGAAGTGATTGATTGGTTGGATCAACATGATTCTGCTGAAAAAGAAGAGTATGATGCCAAACAAAAGGAGTTGGAGAAGGTCTGCAACCCTATAATCACCAAGCTGTACCAGAGTGCTGGAGGGGATGGTGGAATGCCAGGTGGTATGCCTGCAGGAGGCTTCCCTGGGGCACAAGGTGCAGCACAGCCTGGAAGTGAAGAATCTACTGGGCCTACTATTGAAGAAGTGGATTAAATTGTTCTCTTACTGGTGACCATTGAAAACTGTTAGAAATATTTAATTTGCTGTTAAAAAAAAAGTTGTCACGAAAAGGCCAGGTGACTTGGTAATGCACTATTGAGTTTTGATCAAAATGTTTTTTCTAACTTTGTAAAGCTATCTTTGTATTCCAGCATTTTTTTTTTTAGCAATGTAGTTTCATTTCAGTTCTTGTAATGTTCATGCAACTATGAGTAAATATAAATACTGTCATCTCGTCTTTATCCTTGTACTGTTTATAATGTTATCATTACGTTAGTGAGATTTTTGTACGACCTTGAAAAACAGTTTCCCAAAGTTTCTGCAATTTGTTGAAATGATCAGAACAAGCTTCCCGCTAAAAGTGTGCCTAATATGGTAAAAGGCTTGTTTGCTTAACCTAGCAGAATGCTAAAAAGTGAATGATGAGAAAGAAAATAGTTATTTTTAGCTTGCTGTCCATTTGCCTTGCACATTTGCCTCTGTTTGCCAAACGACTTGGATTGCTTCCCTCCAGTTATTTTGGTTGTGTTTATGCATAATCATTTCAAGGTCATATGAAAATCATTCTAAGAGCTTGAAAACAAATTAAAAACATAGGCCTCTTAAATCTTTGAAAAATTGAAAGAATTTCCAAAAAAATAATAAATTTGAAAATTCACTTCACACTTGAGCATTTTGCTTATTATTGTTATTCCTCACAATACACTGAAAAGTAGGTCGCAAGACTTATCTTAAGCCCCGTCTTCACGAGCAATTTTAATGTGGCAACTGTATGTGGCAATAGCCCTTATCGTAGATGAGTACGCCAGGCCAACATATCAGCGGTTTCTCGCTTTCTTGACCCTATAGTCTCGTTTTGATGTTTACGCTCATCGTCGTCAGAGGTTCTCGTAAACATCAAAACGAGACTATAGGGTCAAAAAAGCGAGAAACCGCTGATATGTTGGCGTTGCGTACTCATCTACGATAAGGGCCATTTTTATTTGCCCGTGTAGATGACCGACAAATATTTGTTGTTAATTTGCGTCAGTAATAATTTCGCACAGCGGAGATCCCCATGGAATAAAGGCTAGGGTACAAAGCAAGATGGTGAAAGTCACCCCAGTCGTGTTGCAGCTTTAGCCGCTTCCGTAGTGATGACAACGATATATAGAAAAGAAAATAGCAACAGAAAGCCAGTCTTCTCTCAGTATGGCAAGAATCTCGTTATATTCCTTCTTTTTCGTATTACGGTTCTTATAGTTCTCGCTGCGACTATTCCACAAACTTTCCCCAGCTCGCAATGCCTCTAGTAACAAGGAAACAAGCGCATCTGTCCATCTACAGGCTGTAGTCGTGGAAGCCGCCATGTTGGATGCGCAAATATTAGGGTCAGGGTTCTACAGATGACGTCGATATGATTGTCACATTTTATGTGGCGTCTCGTCCACACGGACAATTATCGGTATGTGACAATTTTTATTTCCCACATAAAAACTAACACGCCAGCTTTTCAGCAAATACAGTTGTCACATAAAATTTGGTAATTTTTTATCTACACGGGCAAATAAAAATTGCCACAAAAATTGCTCGTGTAGACGGGGGCTTAACTGGAATTAAAATATGAGAAATAATTGAGTGCTTATCTTGGAAAAGAAATGGGAAACTGATTAGCTTTGAAGGAAAAGATGTGGTGATGCAAAAAGCTCTTGAGCTGAATTTTAATAGGTAATGTCACGGTGCTATAATCGCGTTTGAATTTCGTGTTGGTTTCCCTGTGCCTTACATGCAGTAAAATTTGAGGTTTTTCCAAATGGCCGCCCCTATTGCTTTTTTCAGGGGCTCATTTCCGCCGGAAATTCCTTCGAACGCGTCTCCATAATCTCTGATTACTGCTAGTTTACAAAACAATACTACACCAAAAGAAAGAAACCACGCCATTCTTGAAAGAGGAAAAAAATCATGCCCGGTTCTTGCCCATCTTGGAAACGAAAATGTGGTGACTTGTAATCAGCAAAGATACTTACTAACCGTTTTTGTACAATTTGTGTTAATTCATTACAATAATGCAAAACATTTTTTTTGTTTTTGAATTCGCACCAAATCCCAGTGACACAACCCCGTTAACAGCGCTTACGTTCCATTAGCCTCTTCCAGGCGTTCAGTTAGTGGGGCGCGAAAGAAAAAGCGGGCGCAGGAGAAAAAACCGAGGGGAGGCTGGGGAGAGGGGACGAAAGAATTCTTTCGCCTCCTCTCCCCAGCCTCCCCTCGGTTTTTTTTCTCCTGCGCCCGATTTTTCTTTCGCGCCCCACTAACTGAACGCCTGGAAGAGGCTAATGTTCCATTACAGAACAGTTGTGATTACTTGTCACTTGACTTTGCCCATTCTTGTTCAGTCACAAGATGTCTCGGAAGGTACACAGCTATACTGGACTATACGCGGCTATTCTCAGCTAAACTGAACTAGAATGAAACTAGAAAATCAGAAAACGGCAAACTGATCCTTCCGGCAAGGCGATGAAAGAGTAAACAAAAGAATAAAACAAAATATATATATTCAAACAAATTTGCCCAATATTTCGGTTTGAAAACAAACCTTCTTCAGGGGCTAACAGAAAAATGAAGATAAAACTAAAAGTTAATTCGTTACAAATAAGAGTTTGAAATTATGAAAATAAAAACAATAGATTGTTATTGGTGTAGGAGACTAGGTGTCGTATGTCAATGAGCTTCGTCACGTCTATTTATTCCTAGAGGAGATAACGTTTTCCCTTTTTTTGCCGCGTATAGTTCTGTATATCTGTAGTTCAGTAAGTTCTTCTAATTCCACTTGAACTCATACGTAGCAACCGTGACGCAGTGAGAAGACAAGATGACAAGATGATTTATTCAACTCAGCTCAGTTTTACATGACATATAGGTAAAATTTACATAGGCAACTAAACACAAGTACAGCTAAGGAATAAAAGAAAAATGTAACAAAAAATAGAGAGTGAGTTGGATCATCCAAATAGCAAGGGCTAATCTATATAGTGGATGACCCCTACAATAGAATACAGTTACAGACAATTAAGAATAGATTTTTTTTTATAAAAAGTATTTCTTCATGCGCTAAGGTAGATAATTAAATAGAATAACAATTAAGCATGGAGTTCTTCAGGGTTTTACGAAATATTCTTAAAGAATTTGAATTAGTTATGTTTGTAGGCAAGGAATTCCAAAGGCGAGGACCAGTGAATTTTGAGGAACGTCAGCCATATTGGGTGGTATTAACTGAGGTTACAAAGAGATTTCCATTGCATGATTGCCTCGTTGAATAGGAATGAACAGAGGATGTAAATTTGAAATATTCATTGAAACAGGGGGATAACAGTCTATGTGACCACTGATAAACAAAAGAGAGAATCTGTAATTCAATAACATCATTGAGTTTAAGTAGATTGAGAGATTTGAACAGAGGCTCAGAATGGGATTTTGGTTCAGAGAAAGATATTATTCTGATTGCTTTTTGAGAAAGGCGAGAGAGGCTCATTTTGCCTCTCTCGCCTTTCTCACTGCGTCACGGTTGCTATAATAATTCAACACATTGATACACTGCCCAAATATGGTCAAAACGTTATCGATATGCGCTATGTCTACATGACGTATATCCAACGATGGCGGTAAATTTCGCATTTTGACAAGAGAATGCAAAAATGACGGACCGGCCTCGATATTTTTTCTTCAAACTGTGCTTTGTTATCAATGTGTTGAATTATAAAACCATTATAACACTCAAGCTTGCGTGATATTGCCTAATTTTAGCTAAGAATTAGGCGATATCACGCGCGCTTTCGCGCTATAATAGTTAAATATCAGAGTTACCTGAGTCTGACTCAGCATTTGTGTCTGATCCAGGCTCATCAAATATGCTCCACTGTTTTTCAAACTCATCACTACACAAATTCTTCTCACATCCTTGCTGTACACGTTTTTTTCTCTTCAGCTAACTTCATTTTCTTTTGCTCACTTGCCTCAGAAAGCTTCATATTGTGCTGCTCCTTCTCGAATCACTCTTCGCATCTTGCTGTTGGCACACCTCTTTTGAATCCTGGCCTTTAGAAGGCATCGTTGTCTTGTTCTTAACTTTCTTTCTTTCCTCGTTTTGTTTGCTCTTTTTCTGTTTCCATTTTATAATGATCCTTTCAAACTTCTCAGTATCAAACTTATCAGCAAAGGTTGCCTTGAGCTTATCAACCCTCCCCTGGTCTGCTTTAAGTTGCTCTTGCAATACAGTGATTTTAGCAATCGCATCATTAAACACTTGTTAGCTTCTTTGGTTTTCACCCTTCCTTTCCCATCCACATTTTCCGACAGCCTACCTTTTGCTAACTTCATAGCATCCAATAATTTGTCCATCAATTCATTCAGCTTCGTGTCACAGGGGGCTTGTGCATCTAAGTGAGAGAACTCGAATAGCTTCGAATGTTTATACTTGATAAGAGCTGGCCTTTAGGATATCTATTTTTTAATTCGCTCCACTTTAACCACGGAAATGACTTTTCCTAATTTCATATACACCATTCTTTTGACAGATCTTCATCACGGATGGATACATAATAGAATATAGAAAGCCTGCGCTCTCTCTCCCCTCTCGAAGGTTCAGGAAGCCACTGTTCTTTTCGTAACACATTTGTAGAATAAAGTCATTGTTCAGATTGTTCAATGTTCATTTCAATGAATTTGGCCGGGTGAGCGTACCATGCCTACCATAATTTGCAATATCTTTTCTCTTTAGAGACCCGGATAATATCCTCTCCAGTGGAATCAAGAAAAACAGTTTGGTACTAGCATTAGCATAGGGACATAGCAATAGTGGAGTAACATTGAATATTTTTCATCATGTTCGCTACATTGTAGATTGGCACCATTTTTCCTGATAAAAATTGATTTTCAAATCCTCGATTCATCGTAACAAAATGGAAAATAGAAGCAAATATATTTTCTTAATTATTACTGGAAATTTTGTTGGAAATTTTGATTAAAAAAAGTTGTTTGCAGGGGGACCGAGACACAAAAAAAATTAAAAATTGTTTGCAGCAGGTGGCGCATATAAAAAATGTTAATGAAAATTTTCAAACTCCATCTTGGTGCCCCTGATCGAGTGGGGCACCAAGATGGCCGCTCCATGCATTTCTTACTAAAAATGTCTAGTACTCGTTCGCCTATAACTTTTGAATTAAATGCTTTTGCGTTTCAAAATTTGGCCCAGATGTGTAGCTTTAAACTCTCTACAATTTCATAAACATTTTGGATCGAAATCTGTTGTTTAAAATCATAATTATATTTCAGTATAAAAATAAAGAAAATCCATTTGCGTCATACAAATTTTAGGAAATTTTCGTGCTTAACCAATCAGAATAGCAGAAGACAATAGGTAATAATTTTGCTTCTTTGATGAAGTTCCCCAAATACAATATCTTTTAAAAAATGCATGTCGTGCGAATGGGTCTCAAACTAGTTACTTGAAAACCTTAAAAAAATTAGACAAAATGAATCTTGAACCTTAACTTTCTAGCGGTTTTGAGTCTAGGCCAATGAGATCACATCGTGCATTGCCGTTCAGCACTTTCCTTCTTATGCGGATCATTACTTAATGCTTCTGAATTTTGATATGACGTAAGTGAAACCAAGAATATTTATCTAATTTGCCTTTCCGCAGTGTCAGCTCATGACGTTCTTTTTCCGTACACTATTCTTGGACACAAAAATTGCGGTTTCTTACGCTTTCGAAGGCTTGGGCGCCTCGAATAAGACAAACTGTGATCTAATTATGGTGGTTATAGTAATTCGAATTCAGGAGCTTTTGTTGCAACAGGTTCGTGCACCATCCAAAGCAGCAACCACAAAATCGTAATAAACTCAATTCTCTCAGTATTTAATACACTTTGTTTGCCCCCCAAATTTTGCATAAACTATTGTTTGTAAATGCTCTTGGGAGGACTGCATATTCGCAAGAGCATTTCAAAACAATAGTTTATGCAAAATTTGAGGGCAAAGAAAGTTTATTATCCTGGGGAGGGTGGGGGGTACTCCCTATAATGGGCTATACGGGGATGTTCTACGTAGTATCAGCTTTGCTCACTATGTTTGTATTACTCTTTTTGGCTGATCAGATCTTCTATAGATCCTACGTATTCCAGCAGCATTTTCGTTCGCGGTCCTTTGCTCCTTGTTCTACTATACGGGGATGCTCCGCCCGGAAGGGGTACCTTTTTGAGGCTGGAGGTATATGAAAGGGTCGGGATTTCACGAGTTGAAGTATATGAAAACGTAGGGATTTCACGAAGAATAGGAACTGGGTAGCAAAAACATGAGTTGAAGTATGAAAAAGGTAGGGAAAACTACCATGCAAAGGCTATATGAAAGGGGTACCATTTTCAATGAAAGGTATATGAGAGGGGTACCTTTTCTGTCAAAATCGGTATATGAAAGGGTAAGGGTTTGGACCTCGGAGCGGAGCATCCCCGTACAAAACTTTGTTGAGTACCCCCCCCCCCCCGGGATGTATTATGGGCAATTCGAAAATAGAGAATTCCTCATGCATTTTTCAGGTATCGTCCGCCGTTATTAGTCGTTGCAATTCGTTGGCAATTTTGTGCAGCCGCTCCTCCCCACAGGAAAAATCGGAGAAGGGGCTTCTACGATTTTTCCTACAGGGAGGGGGTGGCTACCGAAGCGTATTTTTGGAACCTTCTGTAAAAAAATGACGCGATGGCTCGTTTTGGAATCCTTTCTCTTTTTACAACGGGATCGAGGAAAGTTACGTAATGAACATGATTACGCTGCAATTTTCTTTCTTTCGTATAAGATTCTCCAACTTTTTTCAAGCCGATACGACTGAAAAATTGACATGTTACTTTTTTATTCTTCTTTCTTATCCTTCAAAAGGTAACCAACAATGACTTCCGCAACACCAAGAAACACTCTATTTAAGGTCAAGCCTCGTTCAGTAACTTTCTAGATCTTTCTGGGACCTTCTGTGTAAAAAAAATGACGTGTTCCTCTATTTGGAATCTTTCATTTTTTTACAACAGGATCGAGGAAAGTTACGTTATCATGATTACGCTGCAAGTTTCTTTCTTTCGTATAAGTTTCTCCAACTTTTTTCAAGCCGATACGACTAAAAAAATTGACATGTCAGTTTTTTTATCTTTCTCCAATTTTTCCTGAGGGGAGGGGGGCGGCTGTACACACAGTACACAGGCTACTGGGAATGAATTCTGGTATAGTTCACTGCCACGCAGCGTAGCTCTTCACAACCTCTTTTAGGGCTAGGGTTCATTGTTGTGTTGTTTGTTCTATTGTTTTCTCAGCAAAGAAATGACGCTATTGTGTAAATGGCCCATTGCGTAATTTTTCCGTTAAAAGATATGACGTAATTTTCTTCCAGAAACTTCCTGAAAGTTCCAGGACGAGGCTCCACTGGCATAAAAGTGGAGCACGTGGGCCTTTGCGTAATAGTTTAACGCGTCGACAACGAAGCGTCTTTTAGAGGTTTACCGCTTTGGAATTTTGAGTTTATCTACTTTAACATGCCTGCACCAGCCGTAGGAATCGATCTTGGTACAACTTATTCTTGTGTTGGCGTTTTTCAACACGGAAAAGTCGAAATTATCGCCAATGATCAAGGAAATCGAACCACTCCGAGTTATGTCGCCTTCACCGACACGGAAAGACTCATAGGCGACCCTGCAAAAAATCAAGTCGCTCTAAATCCTTCAAATACCGTGTTTGGTGAGTTTGTTCTTTTGGCATGGTTATAAAAACTTTAACTGAACATTTTCAGTGACAAAGGTGATTTCAGGTAGTTATTTTTCAAGCATAATCGCTCGCTCGCCGGTTCGCGATTTAGAAAGTGCTTACGAAATCAATTTCTTATTTCAGATGCGAAGCGTCTTATCGGCCGAAAATTTGACGAAGAATCCGTCCGAGCTGACATGAAACACTGGCCTTTTAAGGTATGTTATGTTAGTGCGTTAAATGTGTATCTTTCTCTAGAAGACAAAAGTCTATAAGCTTGACTTCTACCCTTCCTTGCTTTAAATTTCCCCATAACCCGTTGTGTGGAATTTAACCTTGTTGTATTTTTTACTCAGGTAGTAAATGATGGAGGAAGACCAAAAATTCAAGTTGAACACAAAGGAGAAACTAAAACATTCTTTGCTGAAGAAGTAAGTTTATTCCTCCTGTCATAGCATCGCCATTTAAAAACCATGTGCTTTCTCTAGGGAAACTTGCAAAGCAACTACATGTACTTCTCAAATCATTCATACATCATACATAAGCTTACATTTTGTTTTAATACTGTAGATTTCTTCAATGGTTCTGACCAAAATGAAGGAAACAGCCGAAGCTTATCTTGGTGATAAAGTTACAGATGCTGTTGTTACTGTGCCGGCCTATTTCAACGATTCTCAGAGACAAGCCACCAAAGATGCCGGTAAGTTTAATTTCCTGAACAGAACGCGATAGTCATTTTGTTTGCTTTGACATCATACAGTGTACAGCTAAACAGTGCAAATTTCACGGAGATTTAATGTAGAAGTGTTGCCTCCATTAAAGATTTTAGAACTGACTGGAAATTGTTCTCTCAAATGTGAAAGAACCATCCCGAAGAAAAGTTGCATAGACATATAAGCTTTCAGGAAATTGATATCTTAAGGTGGCTCGATGGTGTTTTTTCTGTGCCGACCACTCTTTTTCAATCACGTATTTGGAAATCTTATTCAGTATTTACCTAAATACTCATGGCACACACTTACTAGGGAAAAATTGAAGTTTCCATTTCAGTTGTATTTTTTTGCGATCGAAGCGTCCTTGGCAACGATACGTTGCTAGGCGTAGTTTTACTTGTGAGGCCGCCGTCGGCCTGTATGAGAAATTTTGGCAAATCGCTCTTGGGGACTGAAAGAGTACCACAATGCACACATTTTAGCCAAGTTTGGTTAACTTCTGTGAGAGGATTTTTGAATGGCGCGAGTTTACTTATTTTAGGGTTAAATTTGGTAAAATATCAAAGTTTGTTGTATTTCACCCCAAACTGAGAGATCGAGGACCTAATGCCGATTTCAACTTTACTCATTCATAAGAACAACTGTTATACCTTATTTGTTTGGCTCTTTTGGCGGATTGACGGTTTTCGATTTTTCCCTGTGCCGAGTTATAATAATCGAAATTTACGATGTTTTTGCAACAAACGAGCAGAGAATCTTCTGACCTCGCTTATTTTAAAAATCTGAGATAGAATTTCCCAAGAATAAGCGAACTATAAATTTGGACCTTCTTTTACTTAGTCTCCAAATTTCGTGTTGGTTGAAATGCTGTGAGACTTGTACGCTGAACGTCGAGTTGGTAACATGCGCGCTAGTATTTTCAGAGATTTCTTGTTCTCCGAGATGTTTACAATTCATGATTTATTCTGCATATTTCATTGTTCTGAAATGACACCTGCAGGCGAATTCCAGTCTAGCACGGGCGGAACCAAAACGCTTGATTAACTTCCGAAGACCTGCCGATTATGGTAATTCATCAGTCCTGGCAATGTGTTCATGAGATAACAGGTGAGCTGTGAACATCAACGTTAAACACGTAATTGACCTAAAAATAGCAAGAGCATGCCGCTAACAGAAAACAGAAATTTTTACTCACTGTCAAGGCAGCAATTATTTCCCTTATTAAAAGACGTGAAAAACGCTACAATAAGCGTGTCTAACAGAAGATTTTATTACCATAATCGGCAGGTCTTCGGAAGTTAATCAAGCGTTTTGGTTCCGCCCGTGCTAGACTGGAATTCGCGTGCAGGTGTCATTTCAGAGCAATGAAATATGCAGAATAGATCATGAATTGTAAACATCTCGGAGAACAAGAAATCTCTGAAAATACTAGCGCGCATGTTACCAACTCGACGTTCAGCGTACAAGTCTCACAGCATTTCAACCAACACGAAATTTGGAGACTAAGTAAAAGAAGGTCCAAATTTATAGTTCGCTTATTCTTGGGAAATTCTATCTCAGATTTTTAAAATAAGCGAGGACAGAAGATTCTCTGCTCGTTTGTTGCAAAAACATCGTAAATTTCGATTATTATAACTCAACACAGGGAAAAATCGAAAACCGTCAATCCGCCAAAAGAGCCAAACAAATAAGGTACAATAGTTGTTCTTATGAATGAGTAAAGTTGAAATCGGCATTAGGTCCTCGATCTCTCAGTTTGGGGTGAAATACAACAAACTTTGATATTTTACCAAATTTAACCCTAAAATAAGTAAACTCGCGCCATTCAAAAATCCTCTCACAGAAGTTAACCAAACTTGGCTAAAATGTGTGCATTGTGGTACTCTTTCAGTCCCCAAGAGCGAGTTACCAAAACTTCTCATACAGGCCGACGGCGGCCTCACAAGTAAAACTACGCCTAGCAACGTATCGTTGCCAAGGACGCTTCGATCGCAAAAAATACAACTGAAATGGAAACTTCAATCTTTCCCTAGTAAGTGTGTGCCATGAGTATTTAGGTAAATAATGACTAAGATATCCAAATACAAGATTGAAAAAAAGTGGTCGGCACAGAAAAAAACACCATCGAGCCACCTTAAGTGTCCATTTTCCAATCTCGGGTGTGAATTCACATTTAAAATACGGGCCCATGAAACCCCCTTTGATAGCAGCAAACATTCAAAAACAGATTCAAAATTCTAGCTGATATATGGCAAAAGGTTTAAATACCCAACTTGCCATTTCATTTTTATGGTGCGGTACATTTTCACTCCAACAAACTTTCAGTGCAACCTCAGTGCTTGAAAAAAAGTCCCATCTGGGTCAAGAAGGTTTTCCTGTGGGACAAGTAACTTTTCCCGTTTACTTGCCAGGCAAGCTGTCCGCCTGATTGATTTATGATTTTCAAACAAAAAAAGTAAACTTTAGCAAGCACAACAGTTTTGTGCAGTTTTAGGCAGTTACTGCCTAGGGCAAGTGAAATTAAGGGTAGCTTGTTCAAAGGGCAAGCTGGAATCCTGTGGTTCCCCCCCCCCCCCCCCAAGCCCTGAGTGTGTCATAGCCACAAAATTAGCACTGGTATATCAACAAAATTCACATTTGATTTACACGCTTGAGGCTTTCACTCCCAGAGTCAATTATTAGAGATGCGGTATAGTTCTAACTTTTGAGTCTGTCAACAAAATCCTATGCTGTGACCATTCATATGTAACCTTTGGTAGTATGGAACCATGTTTCTAACCTGTGAAAATGCGCAAGCGTAATGAATGGGTTATCGGTAACGGTGGCTAATTTGCTCACTCGCTCCTTCCATCAGCTGTAAACTTAGTGACATAATGCTTTGTTACGAATGTGTTTCCTAATAAGAATAACGTGAATCCAGTGATAACAATGACTAATTTGTTGTAAACGAATATAAACAACAAGCTTAAAGGTGTTTCACATTTGGAGTCTTAGATGCAACATTAAAATCAATCTAAAAGGTCGATTTTCCAATCAAGACACTTGTTTTGATGCGAATCTACCTTAAAATAATAAAATTTAGTCTTAATTGAGCACATGTTCCTTGATGGCCTAGTGGTCTAGTGCCTGGATTCACAGTCAAGGCTCCGGGTTCAATTCACACTCAAGACACTTTTTTTTTTCTCTCTTCCTTTTTTGTTTCTTCAAACTGGACATTAGGAAAGTGATTTACTTTTTTTTGCATTCGTCAAAAATCCTTACGTTTAATTTTAAAAAATACCGAACCATATCAGTGGTTAAACATATCTTACGGCAATACTACGTTACGTGGGTTGGCTCTTAGGAGCCTTTGATTCAATACTTTACAAAAAAAATAAATTTGCGACTTTTCTTGAATTCTGAGTTTGGCACTCTTGAGAGTTAAAAGGTAAAGCAACTCATGATAACACTTCTGTTCAATATGCTCGAGCAAGCCAGTGATCTGATTTGTAGTGTGACGCCAGATAAATAATATTTAATAACATTTAATAATATTTCTATAGCTCAAATAAACATGTACATATGATCAAATGCGCTTAAAAATACAAAAGCATTTCACTGTCTTTGTGTACCATTTCACTTGGATTCACTCCAACATCATGTCTTAATTTGACTTGATGTAAAATACTATTGTTGACATGCTAATGTATTGACTCAGATCACAGAGCTGTTATCATAAACATTGCAAAATAATACACTTAGAGTACTGTTCACATGCATTGCAGCATAAAGCACATGTAGTGCACTCAGTTTACAGGCATTTCACGAAATCCTTCAACTGGAAATCATTAAAAAGTGTGTGGAAACAGGGCAAAACATTTGCGTCCCATTTCAGCCATTTGTATCCTGAACCCTATTGAATTCTCTCTCTTGCTTCTTATCTTGAACAGTGCTGTATACTACAATGAACAATACCATGATTAAATGATGAAATACAAACTATTTTCCTTTGTCTCGCAAAATAGAAAATATTTTTACCTTGTGTTGTGCATAAGTACAATGAATGAACATCAAAACAACCATGAAACGTTTGATTTGTAAGCAAAATTGGAACCATTTCAATTTAAAGTCGCATCATGACTTCAGGCACTTGTCAGACTTGGCTTGTACGAGACATTCTTGCCATTAAAAATGATAAACCTCAGATGAAACTTACGTTAAAAAATGGATGTTAGTGATGACAGTGAATAAAATAAGCAAAATAGCAAAATTTTCTCTTATCAGTGTCAAGCACATTGTATAAATTTGCATAAACTTCCCGTGAAATGCCAGAAACTCCTTCTGCATCAAATAGTGTTAAAATCGTTGTTAAGTTATTCCATGAAAAGCTTTTCTTTTGTTTTATCCTCAAGAAATTTCAACATTGCAAAAACTTAATGATCAAGTGTGGTTTCAAGTTTAGTTTTTGCTCGAGAAGCAGTTAACTGGTGCCAAATACACATGCACATTTATATCACAGACTTGTGAAAAAGCTTTCATCACAGCAAAACACCTCATTCGCTGACAATGAAAGTCTTTCTTTCAAGATAATTGACTTGTAAAGCGTAAGGTAATATTTTATACATATTTTCTTTCACAAAACTAGTATTCACTTTGTATTTCACTGTTTTAAGCTGACTGCTCACAAATTTAAATACTGACATGGAGTGCTTGTGGTGATGGCAGTGATTGTTTAAAACATGATAACTCTGGTTCTACAAGGTGCAAGAAAGTGCCTAAAAAGGCAAAATGTTGTTTCTATGAGGTCCAAATCATGATGCTATTTATTTGGATGTACCTTGGAACTATTTTGCAGTGTTGTGATTTTGTTTCCTTCCATTGTGTAGAACATTGAAAGTTTGTGTTTCCAAAATACCCACATTTGAATAAGGACACACGTGCATTTCAATCAAAAAAGGATTTTTGTCTTGTCTAAATACATGTGTAATCGGGCTTTTCAGTTATGCATAGGTTAAATGTGTGTACTGCATGGACTTCGCACGCATTTTATGGGCATGAAGGTGCTGCAATGCATGCAATCGGTTCTGTAATGTCCAACTATAATTAAGAGTACATGTGAGTGAAGCCCTTAGAACTTTATGGGAGGCAGTGTGGTCGAGTGGTTAGGGCGTCGGACTTGTAATCCGGAGGTCCTGGGTTCAAGTCCCCCTTTGACCACTTGCTGGAGTTGTTTCACGGCAGACCCGAGTTCAACTCCTTGACCATGCTTGTAAAATAGCCAGCTGGTTTGCCTCCTGCCAGTTGGGATTTTTAAAATGTTATGTTCTATTTGAATATTTGTTTCTTTATTTAGTGTCCCCAATTAGTGCTCGCACGCTAAATACCTTGACACTTAAATAAAGTGATTATTATTATTATTACCTTTGTACTATCTTCAAATGATTTCCGTATAGTTTATTCTTCAAGCAGTTCCCAGGGTTGTGCTCTAGCAGCACCTGGAGACCTTGAGCTACTAACTTTTGTCTCTGGGTAACTAGAAAATATTACTTCTTGAATGAAGTTTTAAGTGTCAGGCACATAGTTAGAAGCCTTCTTATGATTCTTCTAAGAGCACAACCTTGAGTTGCATTACCTTATCAGAATTCAATTAAATTGAACGTTTTGTTGGGGTAAAATTACTATAAAAGTTGTTACAACAGTGCACTAATCTGCTGCCATACATTTTTTGTAGGAATAATTGCTGGCCTCAATGTTCTCCGCATAATCAATGAACCTACTGCTGCAGCCATTGCTTATGGACTGGATAAGAAATCGGGTGTTGAACGCAATGTGCTTATTTTTGACTTGGGTGGTGGTACGTTTGATGTTTCCATTCTCACCATTGAAGACGGCATCTTTGAAGTGAAATCAACTAATGGAAATACCCATTTAGGAGGTGAAGACTTCGACAATCGCATGGTTGACTATTTGAAGATGGAATTTAAAAAGAAATACAAGAAAGATATCTCTGGCAACAAGCGGGCTATGCGTCGTCTGCGCACTGCAAGTGAAAGAGCAAAGAGAACCCTGTCTTCAAGCGCTCAAGCTAGTGTGGAAATAGACTCCCTCTTTGAGGGCATTGACTTTTATATGTCAGTTAGCCGTGCTAAGTTTGAAGAGCTTAATAGCGACTTGTTCCGTGACACTCTGGAGCCTGTGGAAAAGGCCCTGAAGGATGGAGGATTTCAGAAAAATCAAATCCACGAGATAGTGCTTGTTGGTGGCTCAACTCGCATCCCAAAAATCCAAGAGTTGTTGTACGACCTGTTTAACAAGAAGAAGGAACTGAACAAGAGCATCAACCCTGATGAGGCTGTGGCTTATGGTGCTGCAGTACAGGCTGCCATCTTAAAAGGAGACAAGAGTGAAGCAGTGTCAGACCTTCTGCTTCTGGATGTGGCACCCTTGTCCCTTGGTATCGAGACGGCTGGTGGTGTTATGACACCCCTTATTAAACGTAACACCACAATTCCAACAAAAAAGAGTGAAACTTTCACCACCTACTCTGACAACCAACCTGCTGTGTTAATCCAGGTGTTTGAAGGTGAACGAGGCATGACAAAAGACAATCATCATCTTGGAAAGTTTGAGCTGACTGGCATCCCTCCTGCTCCACGTGGTGTGCCACAGATTGAAGTCACATTTGATGTTGATGCCAATGGAATCATGAATGTTTCTGCCAAGGACAAAAGCACTGGGAAGGAGAACAAGATTGTCATCACAAATGACAAGGGTCGTTTGTCTAAAGACGACATCGAACGCATGGTCAAAGAGGCAGAGCAGTTTAAAGCAGATGATGACAAGCAGCGTGAGAAGATTCAGGCAAAGAACAGTTTGGAAAGCTATGCTTACAACATGAAGAGCACGGTGGAGGACGACAAGGTGAAAGACAAGATCAGTGAAGAAGACAAGACAGCCATTACAGAGAAATGCAAAGAAGTGATTGATTGGTTGGATCAACATGATTCTGCTGAAAAAGAAGAGTATGATGCCAAACAAAAGGAGTTGGAGAAGGTCTGCAACCCTATAATCACCAAGCTGTACCAGAGTGCTGGAGGGGATGGTGGAATGCCAGGTGGTATGCCTGCAGGAGGCTTCCCTGGGGCACAAGGTGCAGCACAGCCTGGAAGTGAAGAATCTACTGGGCCTACTATTGAAGAAGTGGATTAAATTGTTCTCTTACTGGTGACCATTGAAAACTGTTAGAAATATTTAATTTGCTGTTAAAAAAAAAGTTGTCACGAAAAGGCCAGGTGACTTGGTAATGCACTATTGAGTTTTGATCAAAATGTTTTTTCTAACTTTGTAAAGCTATCTTTGTATTCCAGCATTTTTTTTTTTAGCAATGTAGTTTCATTTCAGTTCTTGTAATGTTCATGCAACTATGAGTAAATATAAATACTGTCATCTCGTCTTTATCCTTGTACTGTTTATAATGTTATCATTACGTTAGTGAGATTTTTGTACGACCTTGAAAAACAGTTTCCCAAAGTTTCTGCAATTTGTTGAAATGATCAGAACAAGCTTCCCGCTAAAAGTGTGCCTAATATGGTAAAAGGCTTGTTTGCTTAACCTAGCAGAATGCTAAAAAGTGAATGATGAGAAAGAAAATAGTTATTTTTAGCTTGCTGTCCATTTGCCTTGCACATTTGCCTCTGTTTGCCAAACGACTTGGATTGCTTCCCTCCAGTTATTTTGGTTGTGTTTATGCATAATCATTTCAAGGTCATATGAAAATCATTCTAAGAGCTTGAAAACAAATTAAAAACATAGGCCTCTTAAATCTTTGAAAAATTGAAAGAATTTCCAAAAAAATAATAAATTTGAAAATTCACTTCACACTTGAGCATTTTGCTTATTATTGTTATTCCTCACAATACACTGAAAAGTAGGTCGCAAGACTTATCTTAAGCCCCGTCTTCACGAGCAATTTTAATGTGGCAACTGTATGTGGCAATAGCCCTTATCGTAGATGAGTACGCCAGGCCAACATATCAGCGGTTTCTCGCTTTCTTGACCCTATAGTCTCGTTTTGATGTTTACGCTCATCGTCGTCAGAGGTTCTCGTAAACATCAAAACGAGACTATAGGGTCAAAAAAGCGAGAAACCGCTGATATGTTGGCGTTGCGTACTCATCTACGATAAGGGCCATTTTTATTTGCCCGTGTAGATGACCGACAAATATTTGTTGTTAATTTGCGTCAGTAATAATTTCGCACAGCGGAGATCCCCATGGAATAAAGGCTAGGGTACAAAGCAAGATGGTGAAAGTCACCCCAGTCGTGTTGCAGCTTTAGCCGCTTCCGTAGTGATGACAACGATATATAGAAAAGAAAATAGCAACAGAAAGCCAGTCTTCTCTCAGTATGGCAAGAATCTCGTTATATTCCTTCTTTTTCGTATTACGGTTCTTATAGTTCTCGCTGCGACTATTCCACAAACTTTCCCCAGCTCGCAATGCCTCTAGTAACAAGGAAACAAGCGCATCTGTCCATCTACAGGCTGTAGTCGTGGAAGCCGCCATGTTGGATGCGCAAATATTAGGGTCAGGGTTCTACAGATGACGTCGATATGATTGTCACATTTTATGTGGCGTCTCGTCCACACGGACAATTATCGGTATGTGACAATTTTTATTTCCCACATAAAAACTAACACGCCAGCTTTTCAGCAAATACAGTTGTCACATAAAATTTGGTAATTTTTTATCTACACGGGCAAATAAAAATTGCCACAAAAATTGCTCGTGTAGACGGGGCTTAACTGGAATTAAAATATGAGAAATAATTGAGTGCTTATCTTGGAAAAGAAATGGGAAACTGATTAGCTTTGAAGGAAAAGATGTGGTGATGCAAAAAGCTCTTGAGCTGAATTTTAATAGGTAATGTCACGGTGCTATAATCGCGTTTGAATTTCGTGTTGGTTTCCCTGTGCCTTACATGCAGTAAAATTTGAGGTTTTTCCAAATGGCCGCCCCTATTGCTTTTTTCAGGGGCTCATTTCCGCCGGAAATTCCTTCGAACGCGTCTCCATAATCTCTGATTACTGCTAGTTTACAAAACAATACTACACCAAAAGAAAGAAACCACGCCATTCTTGAAAGAGGAAAAAAATCATGCCCGGTTCTTGCCCATCTTGGAAACGAAAATGTGGTGACTTGTAATCAGCAAAGATACTTACTAACCGTTTTTGTACAATTTGTGTTAATTCATTACAATAATGCAAAACATTTTTTTTGTTTTTGAATTCGCACCAAATCCCAGTGACACAACCCCGTTAACAGCGCTTACGTTCCATTAGCCTCTTCCAGGCGTTCAGTTAGTGGGGCGCGAAAGAAAAAGCGGGCGCAGGAGAAAAAACCGAGGGGAGGCTGGGGAGAGGGGACGAAAGAATTCTTTCGCCTCCTCTCCCCAGCCTCCCCTCGGTTTTTTTCTCCTGCGCCCGATTTTTCTTTCGCGCCCCACTAACTGAACGCCTGGAAGAGGCTAATGTTCCATTACAGAACAGTTGTGATTACTTGTCACTTGACTTTGCCCATTCTTGTTCAGTCACAAGATGTCTCGGAAGGTACACAGCTATACTGGACTATACGCGGCTATTCTCAGCTAAACTGAACTAGAATGAAACTAGAAAATCAGAAAACGGCAAACTGATCCTTCCGGCAAGGCGATGAAAGAGTAAACAAAAGAATAAAACAAAATATATATATTCAAACAAATTTGCCCAATATTTCGGTTTGAAAACAAACCTTCTTCAGGGGCTAACAGAAAAATGAAGATAAAACTAAAAGTTAATTCGTTACAAATAAGAGTTTGAAATTATGAAAATAAAAACAATAGATTGTTATTGGTGTAGGAGACTAGGTGTCGTATGTCAATGAGCTTCGTCACGTCTATTTATTCCTAGAGGAGATAACGTTTTCCCTTTTTTTGCCGCGTATAGTTCTGTATATCTGTAGTTCAGTAAGTTCTTCTAATTCCACTTGAACTCATACGTAGCAACCGTGACGCAGTGAGAAGACAAGATGACAAGATGATTTATTCAACTCAGCTCAGTTTTACATGACATATAGGTAAAATTTACATAGGCAACTAAACACAAGTACAGCTAAGGAATAAAAGAAAAATGTAACAAAAAATAGAGAGTGAGTTGGATCATCCAAATAGCAAGGGCTAATCTATATAGTGGATGACCCCTACAATAGAATACAGTTACAGACAATTAAGAATAGATTTTTTTTTATAAAAAGTATTTCTTCATGCGCTAAGGTAGATAATTAAATAGAATAACAATTAAGCATGGAGTTCTTCAGGGTTTTACGAAATATTCTTAAAGAATTTGAATTAGTTATGTTTGTAGGCAAGGAATTCCAAAGGCGAGGACCAGTGAATTTTGAGGAACGTCAGCCATATTGGGTGGTATTAACTGAGGTTACAAAGAGATTTCCATTGCATGATTGCCTCGTTGAATAGGAATGAACAGAGGATGTAAATTTGAAATATTCATTGAAACAGGGGGATAACAGTCTATGTGACCACTGATAAACAAAAGAGAGAATCTGTAATTCAATAACATCATTGAGTTTAAGTAGATTGAGAGATTTGAACAGAGGCTCAGAATGGGATTTTGGTTCAGAGAAAGATATTATTCTGATTGCTTTTTGAGAAAGGCGAGAGAGGCTCATTTTGCCTCTCTCGCCTTTCTCACTGCGTCACGGTTGCTACGTATGAGTTCAAGTGGGATAAGAAGAACATACTGAACTATAGATATACTGAAAGCTACTGAACTATACGCGGCTATTCTCACTTATACTGAACTATACGCGGCTATTCTCAGCTATTTAACTATTATAGCGCCTCGTCGGCTAAGAATTAGGCGATATCACGCAAGCTTGAGCGCTATAATAGTTTTATAATTCAACACATTGATAACAAAGCACAGTTTAATTGAAGAAAAAATATCGACGCCGGTCCGTCATTTTTGCATTCTCTTGTCAAAATGCGAAATTTACATCCATCGTTGGATATACGTCATGTAGACATAGCGTATATCGATAACTTTTTACCATATTTCGGCAGTGTATCAATGTGTTGAATTATAAACTCAGTTATACGCAGCCATACTCAGCTGTAGGCAGCTATACTCAGTTATATTCAGCTATACGCAGCTACACTCAACTATACTGAGCTTTCCGTAGCTGTACACAGCTATAAACAGCTATACACAGCTATACTGAACTATAAGTGGCCATACTGAGCTATACTAAGCTATACTGAGCTGGACGATTCGTAACGACGATTTTTATCGCAAAAAAATTGACGACAGGTATGTTACACGAAACAACTCAAGTAAAATTCGTGTTTTTCGTCCCGTGCAACATCACCCTTAGGCTGTATGAACTAAGAACTTAGAGATCTTATAACTGGCATGACTGACTGCTTGAAGCTATTTAAGGAGAAAAATGTTACTACTTCTGAAGGAAGTATGTTCCAGACTGATTGTTCTTGGGAAGAAGGAATAGCTGTGAACTAACACAGTTGACTGGTGTTGTTGATACGTTGAGCGATGTCTCCTCAGTAATAGTTTACAATTTACAAAAGGGGACTGATTAAACAAACGTCTGTGTTCTAGAATATCCCAACCAAGTGCGCTAACTAGGCTAGAAGTACTTGTTGTAAATTTATAATTATTGCATACAAACCGGGCTGCGCTCTTTTGATCTTGCTCAAGACGATTTAAATCTGTGTCGGTGCGAGGATTCCACGAAGAGGATGCATATTCAAGCGTACGTTTCACCAGTGTCATGTGCGCTCTATGCTTGACTTCGCTGCAACATGCATGGCTTCAATGATCTTATAAGTCCCAGGGTCTTGTTGGCTTTGGCAACAACTTTAGAGCAGTGCACACCCCAGCGAAGAGTTTCAGAACACCTTACGCCTAGGTAGTCACATTGGGAAACCTTCTTATGGGCTTCTGAATTAGCAGGTGGCTCACACTTGTTTGTAGTAAGAAGTTGGTGGTCAAATCTGCCAATCAGAGGCCCGTTTAATTAGGTTATGTAAGTCCTCCTGAAGTACCTCATAATCGTGCTGGGATTTAATGGCCCCGGCGATAGAGTATCATCAGTATCATCACACTATCATCAGCAAAGAGCCGCAGTTCAGATTTTAGTACATCAACAATGTCGTTTATATAGAGTAGAAATGAGGTTGGACCGAGTACAGCCGGAGGTGACAGAAATAGTCACGAATTGGGAGCGGTTATGGAGGAAACTGGATATGCACTTATGGGTCTTCCCACTGATTCCGTCCTGACTGAGCTTATGTGATAGCTTAGTGTGACTTACCTTGTCAAAGGCCTTACTAAAATCTGTTAGGAGTGCGTCAACTTGGCTTTGCTGGTTCAAGATGTTAGCCCACCCCCCCCCCCCCCCCCCCCAAAAAAAAAAAAAATGTTAGCCCAGTCATGACATGTCAGCACCAACCTGCGATTCACAGGACATGCCTGCACGAAATCCATGCTGTAAGGGAGATAGAATACCATTGGCAGACAAGTGCTTGTTAAGATGACTGAGCACAATATGTTCCACAAGTTTGCAGACCAGACACTTAAAAAAGTTTAATATTTTTAATATTGGTTGGTAGTTTGCTGGATTATCCTTATTCGATTTTTTATGAACAGGTACAACCATTGCTTTCGACCAGTCACACGGAAGGGTACCCAAGTTAAAACTCTGTTGGAAAATAAATGTCAGCATACCAGATATCTCTGTTGACAGGACTAGTAGAAAGCGTGGTTAAATGCCATCGGGGCCAGACGACTTTGATACATTTAAGGTTACAGTGTACCTTCAGATCGAAAATTTATTGAAAATTTTTTTTTGGCGTTAAAATAAAGTTTCCAGGATGAACTTTCATCCAGAACAAAAAATTATCGAAAAATAGTGAAAATTGACGGAGAAATGACGGTATAACTTTTGTGGGCGGAGTTTGTTTATTAAGCGATATGTTTTTTTAAGCGCCGTTTTCTCGAAGTTAATTTTTCGCTTGTTGGAGACACTTTAAAGAGCTACAACTCAAAGGGAATTTGTTCGATTTTCCTCAAATTTGGACAGAGGCTAGGCTAACATATAATCAACAAAAACGTGTCGGCGAATTTCTTAATTCCGAAAACTTTTTCGTCAAGAGCCATTTCCGTGCGATCATTCCAATTTTTTTTCTCCCCTTTTCGAAAATATTCTGTAACTTTTCACTGCAATTGAATATGGGAAATCGCCGACACGTTTTTTTAGCGCTTCGTGTCCGGAAACCCGAGAACAAATCAAATTAGCAAAATATAATAATCGCTTTGAGTTATAGCGTTTTAAAGCTGATTCGGACGTTCGAATTTAGACGTCGTAAAAAATTCGACAATTCATTTTATTACCACATGGTTTCCATATTTAGATAGCCAGCTCTATAAGCTTTAATTTGATATCTGGGTTTAGGTATATTAAGTGTAATCTTAAGACGCTAGAGCTGTTATACTGGAGACACCCCCGAAGGTACACTGTAACCTTAAGCCCCATTTACACTGCAGAAAATTTTAGGCACGGCTCGGATAAAAGTGGTACGCGTACCCAAAAAAATAGTACTGATTAATTATTTACACGTCCTTTCTTCTACCGTGCTAAACGATGTAAAATTATGTTTTGGTAAAAGGCTCAACATCTCGGCCAGCGTACTCGATTCTTGCTTAGTGCACATGCTCTCTCAAATCGGTGCTGACCAAAGGCGCGAAGGCTCATCAGAGAAAAGTTGGTTCGGCACGGCTAATCGTTTACACTGCACACCTTATTCGAGCTGGGCTAGATTTTCAGGATCGTGTACCAATTTTATCCGTGCTCGGACTACCTCTCGACATGGTCCGAGCACGGGTGAAAGTTTGGTCTGGCACGGATGGGGCAAAGTAGTTTACACGACAAAATCTATCCGTGCCGAACCAATTTTTTTGGTACGCGTACTTTTTTCATCCCAGCCGTGCCAAAATTTTTCGGCTGTGTAAATGGGGCTTTACATTAGCTAGAAGTTCCTAATAGTTTAAACATTCCCATCATGATACATCTAATGATGATATTCAATCATAGCTGCACCAGTAAAGTTAAGAGAAAACGTTTAGTGCAGGTTTGTAAACACTTAACCAATGAACAAATTTAAGTGGCTACGACATCAAAATCTGTTACCATGGCAACGTCAAAAGAGGCCAAAAAGACCCCATTTTCAAGCTTTTGAGGCTCATAACTTCAAAACCGCTTGGTGAAATTTTTTGATTTTTACATATTTTCGTTTTATAAACATAACAAACATTTGTGCCAGTTTTGAAAAAAATCTGTACATAGGATTCAGAGATATGTCATTTTTACATAAATTTAAGGTAGCTCTGAACTCTATGTACAGCATGTTTTTAAAAAATTGTTTAAATGTTTCTCTTGCCAATTAAACAAAAATATATCGAAAACAAAAACTTTCACCGTGTAGTTTATAAGTTATCAGCCTCACATGGTCCAAAATAGCGTATTTTTTTTACCTCTTTTCGCGTTGCCATGGCAACGAATGATGACGTCATTTGGATACCACTTTGTTGACTGATAAAAGATTTACTGGTTTCAATAAAAAAGATTTTTAGCCACACCATCGGGCTAGCTGTAACGGAATGCAAAAGACGAGAGGGCTGAACAAAATGGAGCCACCTTAAGCAAATAAGCACGGGCTTACAAGTCGCATTTTGAAACCTACAAAACAGATCTTTCAGAGAAGAAAGACTTTGGCAATGAAAGTTGGAGGTGGCAAACAAAGTGTTCTCATTCAACTGATGAAAACCAGTGATACTCACAGAGACACTCCGGTCCGCTAAACCGGACCTTTATCCCAACGTGGTTACAATTATTATCAACCCCCTGACAATGCCAGTGTCAACTGCTACCCCCGAACGTTCTTTTAGCGCGATGCGCAGAGTAAAGATGAACTTACGTTCAACGATAAAAGAGGAGCGACTCTCAGCACTTGGCATGATGCATGCGTGCAGAGACATGCCCGTTGATGTAGAAGCCGTGATTCGCGAAATTTCCGCCAAAAAACCCAGACGACTAGCTTTTGAATTTCACCAATCAAGATTTCAAATGTGTTTGCAACCAATGTGTCGCTAGTCAGAGTTCGCTGTATGTTTGTTCTTCTTAAAAGGGTACGACACTCACAACCGTCAAAGCTTACAATCAGAAAATGTCTAGGAACGCCCCTGGAGGTGGACTGATGTAGGAAGTAATCCATTGTCCCTGGTGAATACTCTCAAAGTGTTTGTTTAGGAGATCGGCCTTATCCTTGTCAGAGATGAAAATTGAATCACCTTGACACAATGCTGGTATTCATATTCTGTCCTTGAGTGTTTGATACAGCCCCAGAATCGTTTTGGATTTTCTTTCAAGGTTTCCCCAATTTCCTGGTTGAGGTATCCGTATGGGATGTCTTAAGTAGTATCACCATTTTTTTTCTCTGACGACGGTATGCTGACCATATAGGGAAGGTTTCATCACTGATACGTCTAGCTTTCATGTGTAGATGGTCACGCCTGCGCATTTGGCACTTTATAGCTCTTGAGATCCAAGGAAGAGAGCTCTTTGCTGTTGTCATTTTCGAAGGGATATGCTTGATCGACCGCCTTGGTCAAGGTATCTTTAAAGAAGGCCCAGTTCTCATCGAGACTTCTGTCAGAGCAGTGGACAAAGAACTCAGTTACACTGTTAGAGATGTCTTGGCGAAATGTTCCCAGAACTGCCTTGTCATACAGATACACTTTGTGAGGTGGGCGAGAGGATCGTTTAGGCTCGACTCTGATGTTAAACAAGACAATATCATGGTCACTCATGCCTCACGTTTAACCTGGATGTCAGAGACAAGGGAGGGAACAGGGGACAGGGCCAAATCCAGAGTCTTAAGGGATGCTCGGCGGGTAGGAACAGTAACATATGGCGTTAAGGCGTGGTCACCTATGTAGCCTGCGTAGCAAGCGTTCCCGTTCGAACGAATTTTTCCGCATTCTGGCCGCGCGAAAATTGGGGCGAGAGCAAAAAATCGGAGAACGGGGATGGGAGTATGAGTATGAGTATGTTGGATCTTCAGGACTGTAATAGGCTCCTGTCAGGACTGAGTTTTGATAAAAAGCCAAAAATTGTATCAGGGTTAATGTTATCAATGTGGCTAGCAAAAACAGCAGATTGCTCAGAACCCTGATACTGTTACAGGTAATTTCCATGCAGCGTAGTCTGGAACGGTGGTGATAATTGACAGATACGTTTAATTTTTACTCGGAGTACTTGATGATACAGGAGGTGTATATCCGGTAGTTGTTGGTCTCCAAGGTCACGTGACAAAGCCAAAAACGCATTATTGGTGGCCTTTGTTTTTCGCTCCTGAATCTGAGCGCTTGTAATCTCGTTTTCCGTTACTTTATCTTCCCTGGGTTTTTTGGACAGGGGGCTTCTTCGTCTTCGTTGCTCAAATCGCCTGTATCCATTGAAATAGTTGTCTCCTCATTGGAATAATCTAGTTTTCCTTTTGCTTTTTCCGATTTTTCAAAGCTCGTTTCAACTAGTATAGTTCAGTATAGCTGTGTATAGCTGAGTATAGCTGCTTATAGGTGCATATACATGTAGCTGGTGTATATAGCTCAGTACGCCGCGTATAGTTGCGTATAGTTCAGTATAGCTGTGTATCGCTGCGTATAGCTAAGTATGGCTGCCTATAGCTCAGTATAGCTGAGTATAGCTCAGTACAGCTGAGTATAGCTCAGTATACCTGCGTCTAGCTGGGTATAGCTCAGTATAGCCGCGTATAGCTGCGTATGGTTCAGTATAGTTGTGTATAGCGGAGTATAGCGGAGTATAGCGGAGTAGAGCGGAGTAGAGCGGAGTATAGATCAGTATAGTTACGTATAGCGAAGTATAGCTGTGACTGCGTATAGTTCAGTATAGCTGTATATAGCTGCGTATAGGTCATTATAGCTGAGTATAGCTGTGTATAGCTCAGTATAGCTGCGTATAGCTGAGAATAGCTCAGTATAGCTGTGTATAGCCTCGAGATCCTAGAATAATCGTAGAGTATTTTGTCTAGTGATAAATAATAAACTGTGATTTGCTGGTATTTTGTATTCCTGCAATCTGAAAAAACCCGTTTCTGGCGGAACAAAAACATTTGATCACTCCACGATTCTTGAAGCATTTCAGTAGCTCTGTCCAAGGGTTGCCCCGCGCAGCCACTCATGCGGAGAAGGCCCCAGGGGTATATAATCCGTGGAACTCTCCCATATAGTCAAGTCTCCCATATAGTCCACAACCATATATAGCCATATATAGCCATATACAATCATATACAGCCCTATACAAGCATATACTGCCCTGTACAACCATATACAAGGAAAGACTGAAGCTCTATCGAGGATCTACCAAAACGGTTCTCATCCTCCAACAGATTGGAGACGACGGAGACCCCACAAAAGGCTTCGACGAGCCCGTGTGGCGTCATTGTTTTACAACTAGAGGTAGACAAAACAAATATAGATCAGCTGAAGGCCGGGATTCTTGTGCTGCCAACTAGGAAAAGAGAAAACAACCCCACAAAAAAAAAAGAAAGACAGGCTAGTGGCGCCGTTCGCGACCTTACCAGCCAATAGCGCGTGCAACGAACAAGAGCAAGAGCTCCAGCATGGTGGTAGAGAAAACAACCCCTTCCAAAATGCCATATAGGCCTTACACAGCTGTTTCCGGTACCAAGTGTAATAGGGTCACTATATGTATAATTTCACTATTTTTAACATTTCTGAATATTCAAAGATTTCATTGCTTCGTTTCGTAATTTTGTGTTCAGGATTTTTCGGGTTTTAGTTAAGATAAACTTACGCATTGCTTAGGTATGTTACCTTGGGTGTACTCAACCCGCACATAGTTGCTAAAATGCACAAGCGGGACCAGGGTTTTGTGGTTACCTTTCGGCAAATTATTTTAATCGCGAAAAAAAAGCTTATCGCCTTGAGATAATGAAATTATGCAAAGGAAATCCTTTCCCGCGTGTTTAACTACGGAAGAAGTGGTTAAGTTGGGCTGGCAAATCAATTTTAAATATCTTTGGTACGTGTTGAATCGTGTTTTCCCGATCATCGCTTTGGTATTAAAAAGAGGAGAGTTTAGCCTGTACTTCAGTTGAGTTTTGTGAACCGTAGTGATCGAAAGCACAGAGTTGCAGAAGAGGATAATGGTAAAGGTCGAACTTGTTTCTAGCAAGGTATCGTCTATTAGTCGTTCCCGTTTATTTTATTTTATTCTACTTTGCTGTATTAGTTTGCTGATGAATTTGGGCTTTTAATAAATTACACAGAACATCCTTGAATCCTACTCGTTCCTGCTTGCCTGTCCGCCGCATCCTGTTGCACAAGCATCTAGACCATTGGGTGTATTCGAGTGTTTCGCTCTTTTCCGCTTCCCTCCCCACTTCCCTTCCCACTTCCCTCCCCACTTCCCTTCCCGCTTCCCTCCCCACTTCCCTTCCCACTTCCCTCCCCACTTCCCTCCCCACTTCCCTTCCCGCTTCCCTTCCCGCTTCCCTCCCCACTTCCCTCCCCACTTCCCTTCCCGCTTCCCTCCCCACTTCCCTCCCCACTTCCCTTCCCGCTTCTCTCCCCACTTCCCTTCCCACTTCCCTTCCCGCTTCCCTCCCCACTTCCCTTCCCACTTCCCTCCCCACTTCCCTTCCCGCTTCCCTCCCCACTTCCCTTCCCACTTCCCTCCCCACTTCCCTCCCCACTTCCCTTCCCGCTTCCCTTCCCGCTTCCCTTCCCACTTCCCTCCCCACTTCCCTTCCCGCTTCCCTCCCCACTTCCCTTCCCACTTCCCTCCCCACTTCCCTCCCCACTTCCCTTCCCGCTTCCCTTCCCGCTTCCCTCCCCACTTCCCTCCCCACTTCCCTTCCCGCTTCCCTCCCCACTTCCCTCCCCACTTCCCTTCCCGCTTCTCTCCCCACTTCCCTTCCCGCTTCTCTCCCCACTTCCCTCCCCACTTCCCTTCCCGCTTCCCTCCCCACTTCCCTCCCCGCTTCCCTTCCCGCTTCCCTTCCCGCTTCCCTTCCCACTTCCCTTCCTGCTTCCCTCCCCACTTCCCTCCCCACTTCCCTTCCCGCTTCCCTCCCCACTTCCCTTCCCGCTTCTCTCCCCACTTCCCTTCCCGCTTCCCTTCCCACTTCTCCTTCTTTTTCTCGAAACAAATGGGCAAAGACCTCTTGCGTTTTTTTACTTTGTGCAATTCAGAGAACAAAGAAACCGACAGAGAGCATGCTACCAAAGATATGGCGAGGAGTTCTAGAGTTCTGCTTGTAGCTTACTTTGCAGCATTTGCAGCGGAAACAATTTTGTCGTTTTTTTTTTCTACAAAAGCGTTGCTGCTATCTTCGATGTTGTCGAGAATCCCCTTTGTGTCGTCGACGTTTCCTTCCAAATTCTGGAGCATATCGTCGATGTCCTCCACATCCTCGAGATGGCTTTCTTGCCCTTCGAGCAGAACTTCCATTTTTTCCTGCAAGTTTTCTATCGAAGACACAAGTTTTCGCAAAGTGCCTAGGGTCTCTGTGGACTCCGTGGTAGGGTTCTCTGTATCTGCTTTGAGCTTCTCCATAACGTTTTCTTTGGCAGATTCCTTCCAAATTTTGTATCTGACCCGTGTGGTTCCAATTCCAAATCTTTTTTCCAATAGAAACAGCAGACTCCTTGCACGCAAGGCAACGATTTCTTGAATCTGTTTTGGCTTGAGCTCTTTTGCTTTGGGCATTTTCTATATATATTTTGTCGAAAAACCCAAACCAAACCACCGACACTGCTCGGTTTGGGTCACATATGCTGTCTTTTGGGTCGCACCTGTCTTTGTAGGATCTTGGGCAGATTCTATGCCATGTTCTTTGCAAAATTAATGCGAGAGCAAGTTTTCTACAGCAAAAATATGTTTGGGACAAAAAAAAAATAAATCTTCTATTTTGTTACGTTCTCCAAAAAAGTGGCCGAAATCTTGAGTTGCCCGCCTGACATTTTTTGTTTCTTAATAACATCCACCACCTTCCGCATTTGCTCTATCTCTTTGCGTCGATACTAGAGTGAATTGAGGCGCGCGGGGTGTCATGGGAAGAGTCGAGGGAAAAATCCATCGACCCTTCCCATGACATCCATTCTTCTCTCGCCCCAAGAAACAATTAACAACTACTGGGTACGAGTCTGACCCAGCATGGTGGGTGATACTGCGACACCACTATGTTGTGTAGTATAGGGGATAACAATATACATGAAAAAATTACTCAATTTTGATTGGCTATTAAAGAGAAGTGCAGTTCAAGTGTAACACCAGTGCAAAAAGTGTAACACCAGTGCAAATTACAAATCAAAAAAAGAAAAGAAAAAGAAAAAGAGAAAAAAAATTCAAAAAAAAAAAATTGGCAAAAAAAATATATTCCAAAAAAATGGATGCAAATTTTTTTTCATGTATAATTATTAATAAGTAATCATACAATTTTCTCGTTCAATTTGGGATTAATATGCACTTGTGAGTTTTTCAAAAAGCTCAAATTGCACTCGCCGAAGCTCGTGCAAATTAATCCCAAATTCAACTCGAAACCGTATGATTACCTATACTTACCGTGTCCTTCACCACCCCCAAGGAAGTATTTATACACCCCAACGGAGCTTTAAAAGAATGAGAAGTTCAAGCATGTAACCGTGGACGACAATCCTGCTGGTATACGTTGGATCAATAGAGATCTGATGGGTTTAACAAATGAAATAAACTTTAAAAGCAAGGACCGATACAACGTGGATACAAATTTAAAGGGTGTACTATATTTCGGCTGGCCAAACCAGCCTTCTTCAGGTACAATGAGGTAAAATATTGGTCAATACTTTCCATCCTTCTCCCCAATTCAAGCGAAGGGACGAGTGAGCTTCGGGGGAGGGATGAGGCTCCGTTGGGGTGTATAAATACTTCTTTGGGGTGGTGCAGGGTCTCCAAAGGATAAAAACGTAACATGTCAATTTTTCATTCGTGTCAGTTTGAAGAAAGTTGGAGAAACTATTCGAAAGAAAGAAAATTGCAATGTAATCATGATTACGAAACTTTCCTCGATCCTGTTGTAAAAAAATAAAAGAAACGCGTCATTCTTTAAGAGAAGGTTCCAGAAAGATCTAGAAAGTTGACCGTTTTTAAGAGCACGTGTGCGCTTGCGCAATTCATCTTCACAAGAACCGGGTGTGTTGTCAAACTTTTTTTGAAAGCTTATTCCTCTTGAAATATCAATTGTAACATGCCTTCCCCAGCCGTAGGAATTGATCTTGGTACAACCTATTCTTGTGTTGGTGTTTTCCAACACGGAAAAGTCGAAATTATCGCCAATGATCAAGGAAATCGAACCACTCCGAGTTATGTCGCCTTCACCGACACGGAAAGACTCATAGGTGACCCTGCAAAAAATCAAGTCGCTCTCAATCCTTCAAATACCGTGTTTGGTGAGTTGTGTTTTTATAACAAGGTTGTATAGACCTGAAACGAGAAATATTGGTTTTTCATTATCGACTAATAATTACATTTAAACTTGCATTGCAAAAATGATTTCGTGTCTCGGCGCTTGCCGGGTCGCCATGTTGTTTCAATGCATGTGCTTACGCTATTTTGTTCTTTCAGATGCCAAACGTCTCATCGGCCGAAAGTATGACGAGGAGTCTGTCCAATCTGACATGAAACACTGGCCTTTTAAGGTAAGTCAACCCTCGTCTTAAATAAAACGTCGAGTGTGAGTTTTGTGTGCGTGTGCTGAGAATTTCCGGGAAGTAAGACTTAAGTTATTCGGAATTTAGATCTGCTTATTGCTGGATTTTCATTTTCAGATAATAAACGATGGAGGAAGACCGAAGATTCAAGTCGAGCACAAAGGAGAAACTAAAACTTTCTTCGCCGAAGAGGTATTTAACCATTCCATAGTATTTCCATGCAGAATTTAAAGGTTTCGCTTTCACCATGTGCTTTCTCTCAAGCGGGAATATTTTTAGTGTCAGATTTTGCATGCAAATTTATGCACGCATATTTTTCTTTAGGGGTGGACCATTATTCATTGTATGAATTTTTTTTTAGGCCTAAGTTTCCTGCAGGATTTTTTTTGAGGGAGGTGCAAGCTCTGCAGGTTTTTTTTTTCTCAGATCTTCTTTATAAATGCGTGCAAGCTCAGCTCCAAGTTTATTTATTCTTGGCCAAATCCATTTTTGGTATTAAATGCTGAAGAGTAGATTTAAGACTGTACAGTTTAACTAAGTAAAAAGCGGATTCATAACTAATGTCAGACCGTCCAACCTTTACATGAAAAATGAAGGAAATAAGAATTAATATGCAGTGGTTGAGCGCCGAAGGTGCAAGCCGCCAGGGGGGTCTGGGGGCATGCCCCACCAAAAAAATTTGAAATCTTGATGCTATGAAACTCCATTTCTAGTGTTCTGAGACAACAATTTCCGTCAAAATTGTTTGGCAATTGATGTGGCTTCTCGTCGCTTTGCGTCTCTTTGTGTGGCTCCACATACAAGTACTAGATTTCATTTTATATTTCTTGCTGTTTCTTTAGTTTATCTGGATATCAGAGTTAAGTATATGCAATTTTGTCTTTTTGTATAGTAAGTATTATGAGAATTTGACGAAAAATGACAGAACAAATGTCAAAATCGGGATATTTTACTATCCCGATCATATATTGGTCGGGATTCAGGATTTTCAAGCAAAATCGGGGTAATCTTGACAAAATCGGGACGGTTGGACAGTCTGTAATGTATTTAAAACAATACTTGTGTTCAATCCCGGACATAACTGTAGCAGAGCAGGTTACATATTTCATGACATTTACAGTGTTTTCAAATATGTACATAAACAAGGTTTTGGTTATATTAAGATATTGGTGCATGTACCAGATAGACCTTTAAGGCAGGTAATTTTTGTCTCCAAAGGATAAAAACGCAACATATCAATTTTTCATTCATGTCAGTTTGAAGAATGTTGGAGAAACTATTTGAAAGAAAGAAATTGCAATGTAATGATGATTACAAAACGTTCCTCGATCCTGTTGTAAAAAATAAAAGATTCCAAATAAAGAAACACATCATTCTTTAACAGAAGGTTCCAGAAAAATCTAGAAAGTTTAATACTGAACGAGGCTTGACCGTTTTAAGAGCATGTGTGCGCTTGTGCAATTGATCTTCACAAGGTCAAGAACCGGGTGTGTTGTCAAACTTTTTTGAAAGCTTATTCCTCTTGGAATGTCAATTCTAACATGCCTTCCCCAGCCGTAGGAATTAATCTTGGTACAACTTATTCTTGTGTTGGTGTTTTCTGCTTCAGTTCCATCAAAATCACAAACCATCTGGCGCTGGTCTATTCATGGCTCTCGATCGCCTTTTTGTGACAACCTGCCTAGGTTTGCGGGGTATTCACTAAAAAAATGTTCCTGCATCTTTCTTTTGTCTGGTATCAAAATTTGGTTTAATTTTAGAAACTTTTTACAATAAAAGGACCGAGACCGAAGGTTGAAACTCAGACAAGCTACTAGCCTTCAACAGGAGCATTGAAAGGCCAGTTAAGAAAAATGTGACTGTGAGTGATCCATGTTTATAATACAACACAAATATTCGCGTCGCTCAATCATACACTGTTGTATGTTTACAGTTTATACATGTACATCGATGGTAAGTTAAGTTTTTTCTTGAATATGTTTGCGTTTATGCTCATGCAAACATGTTTGTTCAACAGCTTTATATGGAAAGCTTGAAAGCCATGTGTTTGGTTCATTTTTGTGCATCAGTACAGACATGACACTGAATTTACACTTTATCTATTCATGAAGTGCAGTCGCTTCAATCGCCGAACGTGATGGAAAGACTTGAAAATTGTATTTGACAATAAATTACTGTCAGCAATCTAAAATATGCCTAGAATCATGCCTAGAAAAACAGGGTAGGTGTTGATGTAAAACAGATTCTTCGTTGGTGCCTTTAATAAACAGTCTTTGGTTGGTGTAGTTTGCGTGCGTTTTTAATTGTTATCCTCATCTGCAGATCATCTGCAGATAGATCTGCAGCATGATCTAAAATAAGCCTAGCTGCAAAACATCTGCAGATTCAACGGACTTATTGCAGACATTCTGCAGACATTCTGCAGATGATCTGCAGTTTATCAGTCAGGGCTTGAACTTGGTGGTGGTCTACTAGCCAAATACCAGTAGATTTTGAATTTTGGCTAGTGGATTTTGTTCATTTACTAGCCATCTTGGCTACTTAATTTTTGCCTCTATAAATAACATAAGCCTTCAAATGTTTTCAACATTTCTCCTCATTAACAACTGGCATGAATAAAAGAAAGAAAAGTAATTCTATATTAGAAAAATATTTCTTAATTCGGTTTTCAGTTTCCCTTTTATTCGCAGCCATCTTGATTTTGCTTGACAGGGGAGCATGGGGTCAAGTCATATACCCATGATGTGAAGCTAGCAATAAGCAAACATCCGCCATCTTGAAATACAAATATATGATCACCACACTTGATTGTCATGGATATTAGAGCATTTCTATCCTCAAAAGCAGCTAAATCATCTAAGCAGGGTTCAAATCAAACAACTAAAACTCTCATTCTTAAGAGAGCAAGCAATGATTGTGGAGGCAGCACATCTAGATCGTCATCAAAACGAAAATTTGGCGCTGGCTGGAGGATTCAGAACGGAGCAGACAAACTACACTGAAGGACTAATCATTCAAGCCTTCAATGATCATCAATCAATTTCTTGCAATGTGGGGAAGAACTAATTAACTGATTTATTACACTGAGCACTACTACTAGTATAACTATGCATGGTGCAGGTGCTGGACCTTGGATTGCAGACCAGCACAAGTACTGTTGGGTTCTTTTTTGTAGAGTTCTGTGAAATTGTATTTTAAACATGAGCACAAGACAAGATGCTTTCTTATGTTGCAGATTTTATTACAGTTTGATAACAGCAGTTTCTTACATTTTTTTCTGTTTTATGCTGTACAGAAGTGCCTAGTAGAAAAACGTTTATGGCAAGTAAATCCTGACCATGTACTAGCCATTTCACTATTAAGTTTAAAAGTTATGTTCGAGCCCGACAGTAGACTATCTGCAGACCTGTTTGCAGATCTGCAGCAGACTAAAAACAGATCTGCTCATTTCGTACAGGCAGACACCAAGGGGAGGCCAAACTGATATTTTGCCACAGGACTCTATGCCCCACTGAGCTCAATGTCAATTTAACATTTCAATAGAAGTGTGTACACGCGTGCCTGACACTACTTTGTTTTTGCATTGTTGGGCATTTGAAATAGCATGCGCACATTTTTTAAAGTTGCAGTCATTTTCACTGATGAAGAGGCAGCAAAACTTTGCCACCAAATTTGCTCATGGCCTGCTCAACTAATAATCGTAGTAATGATGATATACAACGCAGGACCGATTCTTGAACTGCATGGAAAAAGCATGCCCAGCATGCTTTTTTTAGAAGTACCATCAAAAGATGTCAGTGGTTTTGCGCTATGAAAGGGTTAAAAGTGTAGGACGAGTAGGATATGCCCGAAAATCTTGATTGTGACAAGATTAGGACTCAGGCTCCTTCGTCACCCTCAATAAACTAACGGATATTAGAATACAATTTTCAAAGCAATATGTTGTTGTCCTTTTTTATATGTTTGTTCATTCGTTACATAGGCTGAAAAGCGATTTTATGTAAATAAAACAAGACTTGCATTTTATAGTTCTAACTTTCACGATGTTGCCTTGTGTAAAGATGTCTGTATTTTTTGCAATTTTGATTTCCAAATAAGTTTCTCGGGCAATTTTCGATATGCAACTGGTTTATTTTATTCATACTAGTTATTCTAGACCAAGAAAAAGTTGTTTTTGTGAACTTTTTTGCAATCTAAATCTACTGCGCAGACGGTCGTGTAAAACTGTTTTTGAGAAATATTGTTAAAATTGAAAAATAGAGTGATTTTACTTCAACTGTGAAACAGAAACTATTAGTTAGTGTGTAACACTATCTATCACTATCTACATTACACTAGCGCTAGACCTTGATAGAGTGATTCACAATCTAAATAATATAACAATTAGTGTGTGATAGTCCAAATTAAACAAAAGAAAACAATGGAGTTATTGTCCAATAGTGCGTACTATTCTACAAACTATTTCACGGGTTAACTGTAATCGCTCTAATATTCGAGGATAATAGAAACTGATACGAAGTACTACGGTGTAAAATCCTATTATCTATTTCACAGATGAAGTAAAACCACTCTAGCCAGGTCATTAATGGGTTAAGTTTATGTAATCATTTGTGTTCTTTGTTTTAATCTTTTAGATTTCTTCAATGGTTCTGACCAAAATGAAGGAAACAGCCGAAGCTTATCTTGGTGATAAAGTTACCGATGCTGTTGTTACCGTGCCAGCCTATTTCAATGATTCTCAGAGACAGGCCACCAAAGATGCTGGTAAGAAGCCTTGCATAATTTTACTGCGAGCTTTTAAGTTTTATTAACAGTAAGCTTACTTACACACCAATTTCATTCATTTTATATTTTTGGCTGGTGATTTTTTGATTTTTTACCATATCAAAATTGGTTTTCCTTGAGACTATGGTACAATGTATGGGAATTTTTAATCATTATTCGTCAACACACAAACGAGATATACCGGTAGTATACAGTGGCAAATATGCAAATTTTCGCTTGATTAATTACTGGGATGTGTCACACTAAGATGTTTTGGTCTTTTCAAATCTGTTTTACTCTTCAATTCTTTGACTTCAAACATAAGTATGGAAAATTAAAACGATCTGTGGACTTCAAATGGATTTTGTAGCATTTAGGGGAAAATGTCGCTCCATTGCTGCCATCTTGGTCACTCTGCCAGCTGTAAACCTTTGTTGGTAATGGATCGTTTTCATAATGACATTACGTACTACAAACACCAGCATTCCTTGCATATAGCATGGGAGTCTTGAGCGAACCTATGCGCAAAACACGAACACTGGCAAAATAAACATGGCGGCCATGTCCTATATGAAAATACCTGAAATTGAAAATGAAAATTTAAAATTAAAGCAGGAACCACTATGAATAAAAAAAGGAAGGAAAGAGTAAGAGAAGAAAAGAAAATATGTACTTGATCGACACAACGCACCAAGTGCATTGTTGTTAAATAAGCACACAGGAATTTTTAAGCACACGAGAGAAGTGCAGTGTTCTTAAAAATTCCCACATGCTTATATAACTCAACAATGCATGAGGAACAAGTTTTTTTTATTTCTTTTATAAAATAAAAACGACCACAAAGGGACAAAAATTCATGTGATGTATAGGTGTGTGCTTTATCGAGATCTTATGAACTCCATCTGACCAATCATAGTACATGCATTTCTTTGAGCACTTTATAATTAACAATGAAGCACACCCCAGTTTCTACGTCCTTTGGACTGGACATTATGAAAGTGATTTCCTGGGTTTTTTGCGTTTATCTAAAATCCTTAGGTTTAATTTTAAAAAAATATCGAACCGTGTCAGTGTGAAAACATAAGCTTACCGCAATATTGCGTTACATGTTAGCATTTCTATTCACGGGTTCGCTGTTAGGAGCCTTTGATTATTATTCTCAGCACAGAGGTACTGAATCTGTAAACAGACTAGTTAAAAATGAGTTTATTATGAAGGAAAACAGCAAAAATGAACCCTTTCAAGTGCAACTGATTGACACGCATGCAACTTAGGTGTCCAATTACAAAAAGTTGTAATTGGATAGTTGTAATTTTACATCCACGTGACCGTGTGCCAATTACGTGAGAAATAGGCATGCAGATGCCTAATCACAATCAAGAATTTTGTTATTGATACAATAATAGGTGTAAAGGGAGACAAAGTTGGTGTCTCACTTTGTCTTGCCCTAGTCATGCCACAACAATAGCTTTCTGGCCAGAATCGGGCCGTCCTTCCACCATGTCTGGTTATGAATTTCTGGACAGGTTTATTGAAGAATTGGTCAATGGCACACTGGATTGTTTTTTTTTTTTAACGTCTCAAACGCTGCTTTTCGCTAAACGTTTCACACACTGGCTTTTTTTTAAATCTTTCACATGCTGGCTTTTTTATTTTTTAAACGTTTCATATGCTGGCTTTTTTTCTTTAAATGTTTCAGACACTCTATTTTTAACATTTCAAATGCTACAGTTGTAAACCCAAGATGAATTTATCTTGGGAAAGTTTTGGTGAATTGTCCATATGTAAATCAGTTTTCCCTAGGTAAAAGTGTGTAGTGTGACCATGGCTAATAGAAAATGTGATGGATGTGACTGGCTTTAAATTCAAAAGTCGTACTCGTACTCACATCTAAAGCTCTTCATTTTAAAGTTGGAATATTCCTTGGCTTATGGTAGATTCTTAGGGTTTTTCATCAATGCTGACATGCAACAGTGTTATCCATTTAGAGTTGATTTTCCTAGTATTTTTTCTTTGAACAAGACGTTTCTGGTATTAAAGCTATACAGTGTTGAAATTCGAGGCAAATGTAAAGTTAGACTTGTTTGCAAATATAAACAGCCGGCCAACAAACTCAATAATTGATGGCTGATCTTGTTATCGTTACATGCAGTAGATGTATGAGATTTTAATCAGTTGTCATTAATTAATTTTGTATTTCTTTGTAGCCTGCGAATACAGCCACCTCTTGTCACTCCCGAACACCCCTAGCAGGCGGGAGCGATAAGGGCCAGCTGTGTTTGCAAGGTAATTTTGTTAGGGTATGTTGCAAGATACCTGTCAGTTATTTTTAACAGTGCACCAATGTCCCATCATACACTTTTTTTCTAGGTATAATTGCTGGCCTCAATGTTCTCCGCATAATCAATGAACCCACCGCTGCAGCCATTGCTTATGGACTGGACAAAAAAACTGGTGGTGAGCGCCATGTGCTTATCTTTGACCTGGGTGGTGGTACGTTTGACGTTTCCATTCTTACCATTGATGACGGCATCTTTGAGGTGAAATCAACTAATGGAAATACCCATTTAGGAGGTGAAGACTTCGACAATCGCATGGTTGACTATTTGAAGATGGAATTTAAAAAGAAATACAAGAAAGATATCTCTGGCAACAAGCGGGCTATGCGTCGTCTGCGAACTGCATGTGAAAGAGCAAAGAGAACCCTGTCTTCAAGCGCCCAGGCAAGCGTTGAAATTGACTCTCTTTATGAAGGCATTGACTTTTATGTAACAGTTAGCCGTGCTAAGTTTGAAGAGCTTAATAGCGACTTGTTCCGTGATACCCTGCAACCTGTAGAAAAGGCCCTGAGGGATTCAAAGTTTGAAAAAACCCAAATCCATGAAATAGTGCTCGTTGGTGGCTCAACTCGCATCCCAAAAATCCAAGAGTTGTTGTACAACTTCTTTGACAGGAAGAAGGAACTGAACAAAAGCATCAACCCTGATGAGGCTGTGGCTTATGGTGCTTCAGTACAGGCTGCCATCTTAAAAGGAGACAAAAGTGAAGCTGTGTCAGACCTTCTGCTTCTGGATGTGGCTCCCTTGTCCCTTGGTATCGAGACGGCTGGTGGTGTTATGACACCCCTTATCCAACGTAACTGCACCATTCCTACAAAGAAGAGTCAGACTTTCACCACCTACTCTGACAACCAACCTGCTGTGTTAATCCAGGTGTTTGAAGGTGAACGAGGCATGACAAAGGACAATCATATTCTTGGAAAGTTTGAGCTGACTGGCATCCCTCCTGCTCCACGTGGTGTGCCGCAGATTGAAGTCACATTTGATGTTGATGCCAATGGAATCATGAATGTTTCTGCCAAGGACAAAAGCACAGGGAAGGAGAACAACATTGTCATCACAAATGACAAGGGTCGTTTGTCCAAAGAAGACATCGAACGCATGGTCAAAGAGGCAGAGCAGTACAAAGCAGATGACGACAAGCAGCGTGAGAAGATTCAGGCCAAGAACAGCTTGGAAAGCTATGCTTACAACATGAAGAGCACAGTGGAGGATGACAAGGTGAAAGACAAGATCAGCGAAGAAGACAAGACAGCCATTACAGAGAAATGCAAAGAAGTGATTGATTGGTTGGATCAACATGATTCTGCTGAAAAAGAAGAGTATGATGCCAAACAAAAGGAGTTGGAGAAGGTCTGCAACCCTATAATCACCAAGCTGTACCAGAGTGCTGGAGGTGATGGTGGAATGCCAGGTGGTATGCCTGCAGGAGGCTTCCCTGGGGCACAAGGTGCAGCACAGCCTGGAAGTGAAGAATCTTCTGGGCCTACTATTGAAGAAGTGGATTAAATTGTTCTCTTACAAGAGTTTTGGAACTTTTGTTGACCACTGAAACCTGGTAGAAACCTTTAAATTTGCTGTTAAAAGAATTGTCACAAAAAGGCTAGGTGACTTGGTAATGCACTATTGATCAAAATGCTTTTTTTTTTTCTAACTGTGTAAAGCTATCTTCGTAGTACAGTGTTTTTTAGCTTTATTTCAGTTCTCGCAATGTTCATGTAATTACGAGTGTTTCCAAACAGTAAACATAAATACTGTCATCTCTTGTGTCTTTGTTCTGTCTATAAATGTTAGAACCACTTTAACTTTAATCGAGATAATTGCCATTAGTACACTAATCTGGCAATGGCTGGTCAACAGCTAGCTAAGCAAATATAATTTACATTAAACTGAATATACTGTGGACTAGAATAACAAATTACACAAGCAGCTGATAAGGACAGAAAACTAATAAAACAAGAGGCTGCAAGCAGCCTATACTCATGCGCATGCGTAAGAAAGTTTTATAACACAGTATATATATATATATAAACATGATAAGACATGGAGAAGAGTTTATCCTTTCATTCAATCATCGTTCCTGCAAACCACGTTGTTTACTATTGACTGTTTTGTAAATGAAGGCTGTACCACAATGAAGCCAATGATTCTTCTACGTCTTATATATACCTAACGTAAACATTAGTTGTGTAAGTAGGGTTGTAGGAGACGCTGTCGTGACGCTTCAGTAACGCTGTTTTACCGGAAGTGAAAGTAGCCGGAAGTCACTAAACAGGAAGTGTAAATGGAAAAGCTATGAACCGGAAGAGCACAATTTAAAATATGCGTGCATAAATTTGCATGCAAAATCGTGACACCAAAAAAAAAAAATAAGAAAACCCGAGGCCATTTTATAACTCATGCCGCTACGCGCATGAGTAATAACACTAAGCACAATCCTAGCTTTGAAAAGGTTAACAGATGACGCATGTACCACTGAAAAAGGAAGGCCACTCCAGACCGGGATTGTTCTAGGGAAGAGCGAATATAAGATTATAATATATAATATAAGATTTTTACAATTACAGTATAAGCTTTTTGTACGACTTTGAAAAACGGCACAATTTGTGTCATTTGCCAGTTGTTGAAAGATTCAAAACAAGCTACCCGCTAAAAAATATGCCTAATATGGTAAAAGGCTAGTTTGCTTGAACGAGCAGAATGCTGAAAAGCGAATAATGTCAAAGAGAATAATTACCTTTATGACTTGCTATCCATTTGCTTGGCATGTTTGCTAAACGGCTCAAATTGTATCCCTCCAGTTAGTTTGATGTTTTGGTTGTGTTTATGCATAATCATTCTAAGGTCTGAGGCCTCTTGAATCTTTGAAAAATAATTTTGGGTGCTTATCTCGTAAAAGAAATGGGAAACTGGTCAACTTTGAAGGAAAAGATGTGGACTTTGGAAGTTCTTGGTCATAGTAACATCTGCGAAAAGGTCTTGAGGAAAAGTTAAAGGAGAAGTGTCACAGGAATTTTGAACTGTTTTGGTCAAAACTATGATACCAGCAGTAATCACAGATTATGGAGACGCGTTCGATGGCATTTCCGGCGGAAATGAGCCCCTGAAAATGACCAATTCTTGGCTTTCACATGACGTCATAAAAATTAACAAAATCTAAAGAAAACGTCCTACAAAGATGTTTCTAACATGGTATGTGGATACAAGTGTTACAATCTTTCACAAAAAGTTTCAGGTTTTAACGATGTTTTGCTTCCGATTTACAAAGGTTTTAAATGTGTCACGCAATGCGTCACGCTATTTCAGATAAGCCGCGAAAATAAACAAAATTGAATCAGCTGAAAGTTATTGTTTGCATTATAAGTGCTTATAAGCCGAATTAATTGAGCTTATAGCAAATACAATATTTTTGGATGTGATTTTTGGTGTAATTACGACTTTGAATTTTTGGCCGCCATCTTTGAGGGGCACAAAGATGGCCGCTCCATACATTTCTTACTAAAAATATCAAATACTCGTTCGCCTATAACTCTTGAACGAAATGCTTTTGCGCTTCAAAATTTGGCCAAGATGTGTATTTTTGAGCTCTTTACAATTCCATAAACATTTTGGATTCGAAATCTATTTTTTTAATGCTTCTGAATTTTGATATGACGTAAGTGAAAGCCAAGAATAGGGGCGGCCATTTGGAAGACCGGCCACTAAAACATCACAAATTTTACTGCACATAAACCACAGGACAACCAACACGAAATCTTCGAAGGCGATAATAGAGTACTAAAGTGTGACAACACCAAAAATAAATTTGAAATTATGGGATTTGATTAGATATTCTGAAAGGGCATGACCAAAAATGTCCACTTGCCAAAAATCAGCATCTTATTGCAATTTGGGGGTGAGATATTGGCACGGTTATGCTCGGATCACTTGATACAAACCCTTCTAATTTTGCCTTGGTTCATTACGTAAAGAGATGCTGATTTTTGGCAAGCGGGCATTTTTCGTCATGCCCCTTCCGGCCGAATACCTAATCAAATCCCATAAGTTCACAAATTTAGTTTTTGTGACGTCATCACATTAGTACTCTTGTTCCTTTACTTTTTAACAAAATATTATTATAACATAGCTAGAATTTTCACGTAATCAAATTTAATAGCGCGAGCGTGCTTCATATTTTTTTATAAAATGCTCAAGGAAATGCGCGCGCTATGATTGGTCAAACCGAGTTCATTATAACTCGATAAAGCACGCGCGTGACGTAAGCTTCATTAAAACCGTTTTCATTTTATAAAAGAAATAAAAAAACTTGTTCCTCGTGCATTGTTGAGTTATATAAGCACTTGGGAATTTTTAAGAACACTCGAGAAGTGCGAGAAGCACTCGCCTTTGGCTCGTGCTTCTCTGCACTTCTCTCGTGTTCTTAAAAATTCCCGCGTGCTTATATAACTCAATAATGCACTCGGCGCGTTTTTTATTTCTTTAATTGAGCACGCTAATGACGTCAGCAAACTAACACCTCGAGAAACACCGCGTTGATAATGTTATAAAACAATTAGTTCATGCTGCAGCTGTGCGTATGTCGAGATATTGAGCACTTGGGAAGTTTGGAGAGCACTTAAGAGGCTAGAGTTGCACTCGGCTGCGCCTCGTGCAACTCTTACGCCTCTTTCGTGCTCCCCAAACTTCCCGCGTGCTCAATATCTCGACATACGCACGCTGACGCATGCACTAATTGTTAACTAAAACACCAGGAACAAATCAACCAATTCAGAGGGTCCTGAAGGGGGGTTATCAATCCCATTTCCCAGCCCAATTTTTTTCCAAATCCCATTTCCCAGCGTCCAAATACCATTCCCACTAGCAGAATTCAGGAAAAATCCCAGTGTTTTACATACCAGCTCTTTTCTATTCACATCCGCATGTTAGGTGATATTCTCCTGTCACTTCACATTCCTGTCGCCTTCAGGTAGTCTGACATCCGATTTGTGAGTGTTCTTATTCTTCCAAGCCTGGTTGGACGGATCATGCTCAGTGTTGTTTCAAGAGCGCCGTCCACCTCTTCTTCAGAGTCACTGTCACTCGCACTAAAGCTGTCTACCTGTTCGTTGTTAGGAGACTTTGGTGGCAAACTGTCACTAACGTCATCATCTGAATTAGGTGGCTCAACATTTCGACTTGGAACTCCTTCCATTCCTTTCAGTGAATTCAAATCGACTGGTTTCAAGACGGTTTCCGTTTCATGCAAGTTCAAAGGCAAAGTGGCAGCCCTGTCCATCGTGTTATCTTGTCTAACATTTCGTTGTCTGACAGATTTACCATGCATTTTAGCCCACGCCCTAATTTCAGCTTCCTCGTTTCTCGTTATCTCCTGTGAGGTGGGCTTAGGAATTTTGATGTGAAGTAAGGAAACTGCATTTGATGTTGGCAGTTTGTAATATGAGTTTGGATGTGTGTAGTAAGCTGCTGCCCACTTGGAAACCCTGCTTCTTCAACCAATGAGCCAAAAATAACAGCGTATTCATACAATGTAAAAGTGTCTCTCTTAAAATGCGTTACCGTATGGTCGTTTTCAACATGAAGTGTTAAGAGTGACTCCATGTTTAAGCTCATTTTGTACCCTGGAAGTAGTGACAAGTCTTGAATGTTGTCTTTGATGGAGCTGAGAGATTGCTTCGGAAGTTCAAGAGATTTCATGCACTTATTGGATACAGATCCTTGAGGACCATCAGTGGTGGATGATTCTTCTGTAAACATGCTTGCACGTACTGCAGTACGTTTTGAACCATCTCGATTCCTTGATCAATGGTATGTCGAGGTTTTTTTTACTGACCTCTTTCTAGAATGAATATCAAAAGCCTTGACAAGCGTCTGTAAATGTTCAAGAAATTCGGCCATTCCTTTCGTGGGTCTGTGTTTGACAGAACCTGACCCCGAATCAGTATATATAGACATTACGATCAAACTCTACGCATATACCCAGTGGCTGGCACAGCTTAGGCACAGAACCATCAGAATCACCTATATTATAACTGCCGGAAATCACTGATAGGGTACCAGAGTGTAACATCTTGACGCAATAACCTTCACAAAAAACTATATCATCACCGAGAAAAGCCACGTTCATTGCATTTGAAGATACAGGTAACATATTAGGAACAGTAACCACTTGTGTTGTGCTCTGGGATAAAGTGCGAAGATAAAGTATGCCTTCTGCGCAAATTGCTAGCTTGTCACCTGATAATGCTAATGGTTTTATCAAAGGCGAAGCAATTAGACTACTGAGAACGAACTCTTGAAAAACAACATTTGAAGAGTGCCTCGCCAACTTCATACTACGCCTTTTAGCGCGTGGGTATCCAAAAACAGTCATAGAGAGGTCGCTATCAGGGGTCAATTTCGCCTTAAGACAGTTGGCACTCGAACAAAAGAAAAAGACTCATGATAACATATTGCCTTCTGTCATTACGTACCACCCAGCAGTGCATAATCTCAAACAAATAGTGATGGATAACTGGAGTTTCATACAAAATCAGCCACTGCTAAAAACCATTTACAAAAAACCTCTGATAATATCATACAAAAGAGGCAAATCCTTCAAAGACACGCTCCGGTGAGCAAAAATCTGAAAGCTCCAATGCGACGCAAACGTAACCCCACAAAGGGAGTCAGTGTAGGCTTGCTATTTACTATCTATTCACTGCAAAATCCGCAAATCCTCTGCGTCTATAGCTACTCGTTTCCTCTATGCCACACATTCTACGAATAGTCTTCTTCACCGGGTGCTGAACAATCCAACTGTTATTCTAGCTTACTGTTGTCGGTGTGAATAACAACATTTTGAGTCGAAATATACTTGATTTCCACAACAACGGTGCGAGTTTTGCACACTTCGGCTCCCGCCATATTGTTTTTAACATGGAAATACGCATGCTCAGTATTTTTGGCTTGATTGCACATCGTTGACCGCAAGACAAGGGAAAAATAAAATATTCTGATATTCCTATTGTAGAATTGGCATAAAATAGGCACGTTAAACAGTTTTCTGATGTTTGCCAAACTAAGGGAATAAGTTAGACCAGTTAAGACCAGTTAAGCATTGACTGGACATGCTTAAAGACAACTGTCCCATTCCCATTTCGTGGACTTTTTTTCCCATTCCCAGTGAGCAAATCCCAGTCTCAGTGACTCAAATCCCATTTCCCAGGGCAAAAACAGGCCAATCCCAGTTCCCTTTTTACCCCTTCAGGACCCTCAATTCAAAAAAGAGGAATAAATCATGCTCGGTTCTAGCCCATCTTGGAAACGAAACTGTGGAACTTGAAATGACGAGATACTGGACCATTATTTTTTTGTTTTTTGTTAATGCAAAAACATTTTTACCCTAGAGAACTGTTTCTTTTCAATTTTGTTTTCTTCTCGTGCGTATGTATGCATAATTTATGAAAAGACGAAGGGCAAATTCCGTTCAGAACATCACATGACCTACATTGGGAAACAAAACATTAAGCTAAAGAGGTCTATTGTTAGTTGATAGTCAGTGTTCACTGATTACTTGTTACGTGACTTTGTCCATTCTTAGCTTATTCACAAGATGTCCCGGATTGTAACTGGTAGTTCGTATTCACCGTGTCGATGGGGTGGTGGCCTGGTACTGTGATTTGAGAGACTCAAATTCCCTACATCCCTGAGGGACAAAATTCTCCTCACATACCTCCATTTTGAAAACCGAGAAGCCCCTGGGAACGAGGTTGGTCGACAAGACCTTCGACGCATTCAAAATGCCAGGCTTAACTAATCAATGACATCAATGATATCAATGTAATCAATGAGTAATCAATGGCTAATCAATGAGTAATCAATTGATTACTCATCGAGTATTGCCAATACTCAATGAGTACTCAATGACTAATCAATGACCCACAAAATTTTTGGTCATTGATGTCATTGATTAGTCATTGATGTCATTGATTAGTCATTAATTTGCATGAAAAGAGGTGTTGACAGGCCAGACACGACTCATAAGCTCGTGATAACGTGGAATGTGACCTTAAGAGTTTTGCATGCTCTAAGAAGTATATCCCCCAAGGATTTTCCTTTTTGTATGAGATAAGGGGAGGCTCTTTGTATATTTCTCTTAGCAGTGGTTGGTTCTGAATTAAATGCCATTTGCTCATTAAGATGTTTTTAAGATTACACAACGCCGGGTGGTAAGGCAGTATTCTTTTTCGCACGTTCTTTTTTTTTTTTGCTGCAAAGATGACTTCCGTTCATTGAATTTTACCTTGGAAATTATTTTCTCAATGAGATTGCGAGTGTAGCCTCTAGCACGGAGGCGTGCTTTGAAGTTGTCGATATTCTCACTTTATGATTTCGCTGAGGAATTTGTTCTTAAAAGTCTCAGGGCTCCACCTTTCCTGAGCCCTTTTCTGACCCCTGGTGGGTGACAGGAAGAGAAATGGGTGTACTGGAAGGTCTCTGTTGGTGGAAAATGAGTAATCAATGACATCAATGAGTAATCAATGACCCACAAAATTCTTTTGGGTTCGATTAATCATTGATTACTCATTGAGTATTGGCAATACTCAATGATTAATCAATTGATTACCCATTGATTACCGATTGATTACTCATTGATGTCATTGATCATTGATTAGTTATGCCTGGAAAATGACGGCGCGGAGCAGCCCTCTTTGTTCCGCCTGATTTGTCACACGACAAAACACTGCACGATTATTCTTGAAGCTCGAGCCTGGCCAGGGGTTTCTCCGCACCACGATTTTGAACGCGGGTAATGCCTTGGGGACGAATTTGCCCTTTGGGAGTCCTGTTCCCCTGCTACATGCAATCGTGCATGATCGTCCATGTCCTTGGGGTGTTCCTCACTGCTGTCGTTGATGCTCTTCCAATGTTATCTTGCACTTGGAATCTTTTTTGGTTTTGAAATGACACCAAATCCCCCTGCAGACACTGCTCCTTTAAAAACGCAGTGGATTCGCGTTAATACGCTTCAAATAACAGGTTGTTCAAGCAGCGCCAATTTTAAATTCGCCGACCCTGACTACCGTAAAATCCCGGTTGCTTAAAGTGCCACTGTGATCAAAAAATATACATTTTCTGTTCTCGTTATATTTTGAAAATATAAGTACTTGTTACTTACCTTGCGACGTTTAAAGTCAAAACTCGTACGAGAAGTGCCATTATTTTAACTTTACATTTCGAAATCGGCTTCCCGCCATTACTCAATTCAAAAATGACCGAGACCGAACCCTGAGAGTTGGATCGAGTTGGCCTAAAGATTTTGTGACGTCAATGACTTGACACGTGCCTTTTGGCTTTGTTGTCTGTGTCCCGCAAGGCAACCTCGTTCCCAGGGTCTTCTCGGTTTTCAATATGGCGGCGCACCGAGAAGCCCCTGGGAACGAGGTTGTCCCGCAGGGACCGCGTTGAGTCATTGACGTCACAAATCAGGTCACGTGTACCAGATCGCAAGCCAGTAGAACGTGGGCTCGGATTTATGAACGGAGTAATGGCGGACGGATCAATTTTTCGTGGGTTTTCGGCCAGCTATTTCTGGGCTTTGTAAGAACATATCAATCTAATTTATAGCAATTTGCATTTGTCTTAACCTATTAGATACATTTGCGTTAGAAAAGCGGAAAAGAAATACAAAAATTTTCGTCGTATTGGCACTTTTGCGCTAATTGTTTATGCGCACGCAATTCATGTCGCAACGCCATCCTGTGTCATGCATGAGCGCGCGCGCAAGGGAAGAAGGGCTGGCAGACGTTGCGTTAAGGTGATTCCTCAGTATTGCACTGCGCATCCTGTACTGTGCATAACACACGTAATAGTCCTTTCATGGCAGCCAGTTGATAACAACACTCTTTTTAGTGAACGGTTTTTAAAACACGCAGCTGGAAATTTAATTTTCTTACGAGTATTTTTTAAAAGGAGAATTACCATAATTTATAAGCAATGAGCGAGCGCGGTTGAGCAAAATGAGCGCGCGCACATTTCGGAGGATGGAATGTTTTTTGTCAAAGGCCCGC